>OX359276.1:28727265-29018841 GCA_947179155.2 Hedera helix | reverse complement strand
TAACGAACGGAGGTCCGTTGTGGCCAGCACGCGGATTTCCGGGTCGTCACAAAAGCAGCCATCAAATTTGTACAAAAGCCTATTCAACATGATCGCACTAAAGATGTTGAAGTTGATTGTCATTTTTTCAAGGAGAACCTCATTGAAAAGATTATACAATTCTCATTTATTCAATCCGAGAGTCAGCTGACTGATATGCTCACAAAGGCAGTTTCAGGAAAAGTGTTTCATGGTATAATTGATGAGTTGGGCATGATAGACATCTATGCACCAACTTGAAGGGGAGTGTGTGCATGAGCTGTACGCAATATTAGATTGATTATATAATTAATGTTAGAAATCTGGTTAGTTGACCAATCCTGTATATAAATATAGAAACAATTTGTTTCCCTAATTTTAGGACCTAATTTTAAGATGTAATTGTATCTATATATTGCCTCTGCTTTAGAAAAGAAGATATATTAGAAATTATTATTCTATAAAAACTCTATTGTGTGACAAAATTAAATGAATATGGGAATCATTGGGGATTTAGGCACACCAATATTTAGAACTTGATAGTTTTATGGTGGAATAAAAACATCAAATAAAATGGTGCTTGTATGGTTTGTGGTGTATTTGAGGTATTTGCAAATTTAAAATTGATGTGATTCATTTTATTTGATCTTATATTTTAGAATTGAGTGTTTACTATCGTAATTCACATATCAAAAATGCAAAAAAAAAAGGGGGCCGAGTTCTGTAAGACAATCGCAAGACCATCCCAACCACAGGGAACTGGATGAGAACAATCCTCTACTACTAGAATGGCATAAAACTATGAACCAAGGAGTTGTCAATCATGTTCTGGTCATGGTTCATCCACTAGAGCTAGTTTCTTGTTTCTTGTTTCTTGTTTCTTGTCTCCTTTATAATCAAGGATACATAAGTACGAGCCTATAGACAAGATCATGTTCAAATAAGGTCAAAAAATTAAAATTTTGGAGAATCGTACAAATACTAGTGCTTATTTTTCATTTTTTTCGATGTGGGAGTCAATGGTCTCCAGAGGAGTGGGGTCAACCATTATATTAAGATCAAGTTAAAGAAATACTCACTTGCCTTCTTCTTCTTTTGGTGATAATTTTGTTTTTTTTTTTAATTTATTGTATCTCTTATTTTAGAATAGGGATAACAAATCAATTTTAATTTGATCGTTGTCAGAACCTATCAGGAAAAATGGACTGAAATTCAAGGAGTGAACAGGTCTTTTGAACTTATTAAGATATATTATAATTACAAGTTTAATAATCCATGCAAAGCATGGGTACGTTCATAAATGACTTGTTGGATAAATTTTAAATATGATATATTTGAGTAAAAATATGTATAATAGTATTAATTTATTTAATTTCAAACGATGTCATTACAATATGTCATTTTAATTGGAATAAGAATAAGAATAAGCAAAAAAGGATACAATGCATTTGGTTTTATGAATTTAAGAAGTCATAAATTGTATGTTTACGAATTTGAGAAGCAATTGTAAATGAGTATATGACACCTAAAAATTGAAAAATCAAAATCAAAATAAGTTCGGCTACTGAGTCACAAAAAAAATAATCTTTTTTTAGATTGCTAAGTTGACTCGGGACTAACGAAAATGATTGGATATTTATCTTATTATATTTTGGTATTAATTTGTAGCTTATTAATTCAAGTAAGCTTCTTTCATTAAGTGTTTAGAGATGAACTACTAAAAGAGGAGAAACGGAAGTCCAGTTAGAATTTATCAGGTTTCTGTTCAACAACTAGAAGAGGGGCTGGCGTGAAGGCTACAGTTATTGAAATGTAGCAAAAATTTATATCTTAATTAAACTTAAACAAACTTAATAACATGTACAAAATACGAGTAAGCTCATAAAGAATTTATCAGATATCTTTTTTTATGTAATGCTTTACATATAGCTTTAGCACCCATACTAATTTGTCGTTGTAATTGTTTCTATAAGATATGATACAAGTATTTTGTTTCGTTTTGTGGGCTCTTTAACAAATTACAAGTCAATGTAAAAGGGAAAGCACAGTTGAGGATGATTTTTTTTTATTTGATTGTATATATTTATCATAAGATATCAAAAGTTGATGTTTTTTTAGATTCCTTAACGAACTAAAAGTCATTGCACAAGTGTTTTTATATATAAAAAAATGTCAGACGACTGTAAAATAGGAACTAAACTAGATGCATTAATTAGAATAAAAATACGAAAAAAGAGATAAAATGCATTTAATTTATAAATTTGAGAAGATAATAAATGATTGCATGTCATGCAAAAACATTAGATATCAAAAAAATCGCAGGCTGCTGAGTAAAAAAAATAAAAATCCTAAGACTGTCAACTCGTATATTAAATTTTGGTGTTTGATTGATTCTAACAACTAGCATGGACACGCCATTCAAAGCACGGCGTCTTATTTGTTTTTCTTATATAATATAATATGATAATTTGATTTGTCATTATATTATATTTATCCTTATATTTTAATAATAATAATAATAATTTAGTATTATTGAAGACGATTCTGATAAGAAATAGGTTCTTTCTAAAATTATATTACCTAAGTTATAAGAAATTTTTACTTATACTTGAAATATAATTATACTTATATTTAATAATACTAATCAATTCAAGTTAGGGAAAATAATCTTTGTAAAAAAATTGTCTTATTCTCAAACTATATTATCTAAGTTATAATAAAATTATCTTATAAATTATATATTATTAATTTTTATTTTTGAATCGGTTGAATCGAACAGAGGGTATAGTTAGAGAATTACAACAGTGTTGATGCTTTTAATTTTATGTTAATAAAATATTATTGGATAGAGCAATTAATTTTTATTTTATAATTTAATTTGTATATTATATCCATACTTTCATTTTAATAATAGTAACAATGAAATATTAGGTAAGATTATCTTTATAAGAAAATTATTTTCCTCTAATATAATACTAATAATAATAATAATAATAATAATAATAATAATAATAATAATAATAATAATAATAATAATAAAATTTTATTTATATTTGAAATATAGTTATACTACAATTGAGCCAAATGAACCCTATAGCCCTTCACCAATAAACTCATCGATCAACGAACTCATTAACTCCGAACCAAATACTTGTACAGATATACCATCAACCTCATATACTATCCCAAATACTTGCACAGAACTCATAGTTCCCGACCTTGATCATTTTTTTCAAGAAATCAATGTAGGTGATAATAAACAATTACAAGACACTCTAGATAGACTCCACCAAAGAATAACCCTTATTTCCACCAAAGCCCAAATTGATCTGATGCTTTGGGATGTGGTCAAGGAATGTAGTAAAAGCTTTGAAACCATAGCAGAGGGGGTGAAGAGGAGTCTAATATATGTTGTCAAAGAAGACAGAAAAGCTGAGCGAATGAGTAAAGGATATATCTGACTACAAATGAGCTAAAGATATTGCCAAAAAGGGGGAGATAAGCCAAAGTCAACAAAATCATTAAACTCCTCCTCTAGTTATAGTTGCAGTCCTAGCACGATCTTTTCACTAGCCAGGAACATCAAGTCAAATCACTCACACTGGCAGAAAGGTCCCGACAGATGACCTAATGTACATAAATAGACAATCTTTCATGTTGTAGAGGAAGAACAACTTCCATTCCTTCATTTTCTAGGGTCAATAGAATCCTTAGATAAAATGAGGCAGAAAGAAGAAGAAGGAAATAAGTTATATCGTCGAAGGGTTGAGCAAGATGGTAGAGATCCGCCACCCTATTGCCAACGTAAAAGATCGTCGAGTACCCATCCAAGGAGGTAAGTTGTAAGTTTTGTGATATTTACTTTCACTCTTTTGTAAAAATCAAGACATACATTCAAACATTATTTTAGACAATACAGACTCTCTACTAGTGCGATCAGTTGTTTTTTTTAATACTGTAACTTTGGTGTCTAAGTTATTGTACTTCTAATTAGTCTTCTCTTTTTCATGTTGCACCAAAGTCATTGCATCGTTGGTCTTCTGCATTGATATCTCGACCGAGTGCCTTAGGTTATTAGTTGTCGTTCTCATTTCAAAGACCTTTTCTCTGAGAGCATCAATTGATTTGGCATTAGCGTCCTACAGTATCTCCACAGCATCCTGATGCCTTATTATTTGCTCAGAGTAGAATTCATCCTTCTTATCTACATGTTCTATTACAGAGTCAATTATTCCTTTCATATGTAAGCTTAGCTTCTTTGCCATCTGTTGTGGAGGCTTTGAAGTTTCTTTGGCGACAAAGATCATGCTTTTCTTGACCCCTTCCGCAACGGCTTCAAACCCTCTGCTGCATTGTTCGACCACCTCCTTTAGCATAAGATCCATTTGTGCTTTGGATGGGACGAAAGAGATGCGCTGAAGGAGTTTGTCTGCAGCTGTTTGAAGGTCAAGGTTATCACCAATATTGATCTCTTCAAAAATTTGATCAATATTGGGTAGTATAAGTTGTGTATTTAGGTTATTGTTTGATATAAAAGGTATATATGTATAAGTATGAGGTTCAGGGTTAGGACACTCTACGACTGACGAGCTAGGTTGCTCGACGATCGGAAAGTGAATAAGTGAAGGTGTATAGTATTGTACATTTGGCCTGATCATAGATTTTAGGCATATTTATATTTAAGCCCTGTTGGATTTAATGACGGTTATTTTAAATGATAAAATTAATGTATTAGTGTTCAAGGAAAGAAAACAAGTAATATTATATTCTTTTCGAGATAATCATTGTAAAAGGACTTCAGGATCAAAATTGCTAAGTTGATCCAAAGATAAATCTTGTATAGTCCTTATGACAAAAAATATTATAATCTATCGTAAAAGAATTTAGGGATCAAATAATGTTCGGTTGATCCAATGAATAAAGTAAGAACTTATAATAGACTAGAAAGTCCAAGGTCGCAGAGTGAACTAGGCAAACTAGTAAAGTTGTAGAGCTAAATGCAAAAGACTGAGAGTTTATCGAGTGATTGAATGTGAAAGCAAGTTCATAGAGCGACTCCAGCAAATTGTAAAACGACGCCAGACAGCTAAATCATAGAGCCAATCAAGATCGTCGAGTGGAATGCCTGAAACTTAACTCTACGATCCCTAACCCTCGTATCGTAGAGTACAACTTGTAAAGTTACCGTTGGACACAAAGCTTCCTCAACACACTCCCAATAAAGATCCTAAGAGTGTGATGATAGAAAAAGAAATATCCAATCAGCCAAAATTCCAATAGCTATATTCTATAAAGTCAGACTACTACTTCAGGCAAGACAAGCCTAACAAAGTTAACACTCATCAGGCGACTACAACAGGATTGACTGGAGACTTTTGAGGCTGATCCTGTAATGACCAATAATTCTATGTAATTTCTTTTATTTTTTTGGAATGAAAATTATGTGCATTTACTTTGTGTAAAGTTGTGAGATGTAAATATATATGTTAACTATTTGAAAAAAGGAAAACCAACATATACTTACTTTAAATATGTTCAGTGATAGACGTGAACAATGCGTTAGGTATCTTACTACCCAATTAACCTGATTTATTAATTTAATTAGGAAACGAAAGGAATGACCATGCAATTTAATTAATTAACTAATACGTGGGGTAAGATTTAATTAACTAACTTAGGACTCGACCTTGGTTAATGTGTTATGATATTAATTAATTAGGTAACCAGATTAATTAATTAATATTATGAAAGGAAGACTCAGTAATTATTTTATTTGACCTAAATTATTAAATTGGTGTGATTGGGGTAACATATTTTATTGTAAGCCCAAATTAATGGGTTAGTTAAACTATTGTCACAATTAATTAAACCCAAAACTTGTTATTAGAGCAACCCATTTTATTGTTATGGCTTCACAAGTAAAGTGGCCCAATCCTTGACCCAACTTGATGCCTTCTTTGTGAATAAAACTTAGCAGCCCAAACACTTAATTTAATTTAAGCGTAGTGTATCATTTGAGACACTCATTTTGGGACTAAACTAAGAGAAATACTCCATCAAACTTATACACGTGAACGTAATCATTTTATGAAAAGTTGAGCATGGCTTTTGGCAGCCCAAGAGGTTTGATTTTGGCATCTCAAGGAAGCATATGGCAGAGGTTTTTGGCTGTCCTAGATTGCAGTCATGGAGTATTACTAGGACTGATTCTAGAGGCCTTTAGGTTGTAATTATTCAACTGATAGTGGGGGAGTATACTCCTATAGATTATCAGCTTTAACTATTCCAAACCTTCACCTAAATTGCTAATGTAAGAAGGAAATAGAGAGAGTTCTTTAAAGAGAAAGGAGGGCTCACGGCAGTCCAAGAAAGAAGAGAGAAATCCAACAGCTTTAATTTGCATTCTAGAGACCAAGATTTAACTCTAGCTTCTTCAAACATCAAGATATAAAAGTTTTTTTTACCTAAGCTATTGATATAAGCTTGTGTTCACTTGCTGTTATTTTTTTATTTTTTTTTTGTCATGCTTGTGTGGTGGGAGTTTGCTGTGAATTTGGGGATCATGATGGATCCATAGAAGTATAAAGATGGACATGACTGGCATTTATGTGTTATATGTGTCATGAATGTGGGATTTGCTTTAAGTTAATGCATGCATGTTATGTGTTCGATCAATGTTCTCAATAAAATATTTTACTAAGTTTAGACATTCAAAATACTAATTTTTAACCAAATGAATTGATATGTATTGTAAATAACATATTTGAATCTATGAAGTATATGCATGTGATCTTATGAGTGTCTTATTGAGGTACTAAGGATGATTCATGTATAAGAATCATGTGTGTTCATATGTGTTTTAGGAATTAAGGTATGCATGCTAGATGTTTTCATCATAATGTGAAATATATGTTAAGTGATTGAGTCACCATATTTGTGAATAAGGAAACATGTTATGTGTTCTTTCATGATTCAAGAAGAATGGGTAAATGGAGTATATTTCTATGTTTTACCAAAACCAAAAGGAGTCACATGTGTATAAGTTAGGAAATGCATGAATCATAAGTGTTTGCCTTAAAGTGAAATATGACTTTTGCAAAAGAACCAATATTGGTTCAATATGGTCTTGAATATGGTTTCATAAACTGAAAGTGTTCATAAGTATGATTTGAAACATGTTATGAAAACTTATCATTGTCAAAAAGCGATTCATTGTGAAAATGAATCAAAGGTTATTTTCTTGTATATGAAATTTCAAACTAGGAAACCCTTGCATGCCAGAAGTCTGGGTATAGGTGTATGTATAAAGTGCAAGATGATATGAAATAACTTGTATGCTTTAAGTTATCAAAAGTCAGAAAATAAACCGAGTTTCAGAAATCTGGGTCGAGCGCACTTACGCCTAGAAGGAGCGCAGCTACGCTCAAGGTTACTGTCCGAACTTTTGCATTGGAACTCACTTGCGGAGTAGTGGAGCGCACCTGCGGTGAACCCAATGCAGCTACGCTTGGGTCCAGCGCAATTGCACTCAAACTTACTATTTTCAGGATGTGTGATTTTTCATGTTTTGCTATGTGGTTGCCATGAAAAGCCTATAAATGATCTAGTTGACTTGCATGAATGTTATAACATGTAATTTAAACTTAAGTGGACTAGAAATATCATGATTAACCAAATCGAATGGCGTTTTGAGAACATAATAATGAGTCATAAGTCACGAATCAAAAGTTATTAAGGAATGTGTGGTATAATATGTATTCATGTATGAATTAATTAAAGTGCATGAGGAGATGATAATTGTTACATCCTATATGGTTCGTAGCCGACTAAATATAAATGATTGTAAGCTTATGTGTTGTGTGATACGTGATGTTGTACTCGGTATAGGTATAACTGAATATAGGACTGCATATTAAGTGTAAACAAACTAGTACGTACCAAAGTTAAATGACTAGAATGACATCTATAATCGAAAACTAATTAGTGGGCCGACATTGTTAACTATGTAAGCAATAGACGTAACAGAGTGTTAACGTTAAGCGTAAATGACGATTAAGGTAAGTTTCCTTTATTTATGCACACTTTATTATTCTGTGCAAATATTTTAAATTCAAGTATCCCTATTTGAACTCGTTATTCAAGGTTCAAATATCTGTTATGCCATGATCGCACTTACGTGTATTTCAAACGTCATTCAATTATTAAATTGACTTTAAGTTTTAAAGTCCTTATGCATAAACTGTTATGAAATACGAGTTTAAGCCATTTTTCAACTAGATCAATAATGTCATGATAATTTGAATTCTATAATTCTTAATGCTAAACCAAACCATATTGTACTGATGCGGTATCTATTAAAGTTGAAATAAACGACCCTCATAGTAGGGGCTTAAAATTATGAATTTGGATATAATTTCTATATAACATAGTTGTGTCGCTAGATGTTTTATATTGTGCACAATACATTCGTATGATGGGTTGATCCCCCAAAGTACACATCTTTGGTTATTATCAATGACTATATAGATTGTTAATAGTCTTAACGATATCGGGCTTATGACCATTGGTTATTGTCATCCTTTATATAAATGTCAATAGTCTTAACGAAGTTCAAGGTCAATTGACCATCAGCATGAAAATTCTTCACTTCGAGATCTAAAAGTAAACGTCTATGTATAGTTATCCTCAATTGAGGTTCAATTATCGAAACTTCAGAAATATTATCATTATTCTTAATTATAATGCCATAAACTGTTTTACATACTTACTGAGTCATTCATTGCTCACACTTGCTTAAAACTACGTCTTTCAGCTAAGCCCGAGATCTCAAAAGGTTCCAAAAAGGATGAGGGTAAAGAAAAAGCCAAGGAGTAGTATTATCATTATTCCGTTCAAAGTTTAAATATGTTGATTCAGACTTTTTATTATGATGTCACATTTTGTAATAAATGTTAGTTAACTTGGGATATTTTATTTTCATAAGATGAACAATGTATTTAACATTGTATTTTAATGATTGAATAGGTAGATAACTGTGTGTTAGATGTTGTACCGTGAGCACCAAACCCGGAGTTTAGAGAACCCAAATTTGGGGTGTCACAGATCCACAGGACTTTCTAATGGGCATATTGTTAAAAGAAGATCTATAAATAAGATTCAAGCTATAGGTTTCGTGTGATGGAAAAACTTAAAAGAAAAGTGATCAAGCCAAAAAGAATATACAAGCATCTAATCCTTAAAGCCAACTCTATGATCATAATGCAACTCTACGATCTATAAACCACACTATGATTTCTATGACTTCGATCATTGATGCTAAGCTATTTGAAAAAGAGCTTAAAGATTCTTAGCAGCACCTCAAACACAAATTACCAATAAGACAAGTTTTGGTAACTCACTTGATTCGAAGGAATCAGACCTTTTATGGGACCAATTAAATGAGTTTTGGTAACTCGCCTGGTTTAGAGGAATCAAACCCTTAGTAAGAAAGTGGACTAAGTGTCCAGTTGTAATTGGTTTTAGTGACCTTTATCCTATAGTGGAGATCCTGCTCAATAGAGTGGAAGAGATAACTAGAAGTAGTTTAGACTCTGAAAACCTCTTTAAAATCTCTTTGTCATTTATTGCTTTCCATATACTGTGATAAACTATTATATCTATAATTCTAACTAAAATATAAATTGAGATTTACATCCACACTATAAACTAAACTCAGAGCAGTAAATTTCAACAATCTTTAAAGGGGTTTTATAAAGAAACTAATAGTCCGTTATGCATAACAAATAAGTTATATACTTGAATTATTTGGTAAATAATTTAAAAGTTAAAGTTTATAAAAGAATTTATTTAACCCCCTTCTAGATCTTTTTGTGCCATCTAGGAATAATAGTAGAGTTTTGGGACTCTACGACTGTGGATTGAGAAGTTGTGGGTGCGTTAGTGTATATGGTTGTATTTTCTAGGATAAAGGGTTCAATATATACATACCTTTAGTAAGTTCCCTCTGAGTGATCAGGTTCACTTCCATCAGTGATCTTATACTTGGCAAATTTGGAGTTGCAAGGGTAATGCTGAGCCACTACTTGGATATTCATTGTTCTTAAAAGCCCCAAGTAATTCAGTTGAAGTTCTTGTTGTTCAGTGCTTGAAGTAAGGCAGGGCAAGTAGTGGATGGAATAATTGGTAGTTTGTTCTATGATCTGCACATGTTGTCTCCCCCTCTATAACTTCAATCTCTAGATCACTATCCCCCCTCAATTAGAGATTCCCCCTCAATAGCTGGTTCTTCATCTACAATTGGCTCCATAATTGGTTCCATCATAACCACCACCTCATTAACTTCTGTCTCAAGAATGTTAACTAGCTCAGTCTCACTAACCATCTCAGCCATCTCATCATATTCATCTTCTTCTATAATAGGTTTTGGCATAGTACTTATCCCAGCCAAAACTTCTACAGTGCTCATCCATTCTGAGAGTAGAAGTGTGTCTTCTAAACACTTGTCATATTCAGTAATGGCGACCAACTTCCTCTTCTTCCCAAAAGGATCTTCACATCTGATAGGTCTTTCCAGCCTTTTACAAAGATCCTCTTTCCTCTTCTTCTCTACTACTAGGAGTCTTCCAGACTTAGGCCAGCCTTAATAGCAGCATTCTCACATCTCTCCATTTGCATCAAGTGATATTGCTCAGCCATTTGGACGTAGACTTTATAGCATGTCATGGGGGTGGTCTTAGCTTTCCTTCTCCTTTTTCTTTCTCTTCATCTTTCTTTTTTCCCTCCTCTCCGAAGCTATGGGAGGTTCTTGAGTATCCATGGGAAGCTCTTCATACACCTTAGCCTTTAGCTTCCTCTTCTTTAGACCCGAAAACTCAGTTGTTGAGGCAAGGGCAACAATAGCAGGGCATTGGGTTGTTGAACTTTATGACTCGTCCTCCATGTCTGTTGTAGGTCTCTTCTTCGATAGCTCCACTGGTTTTCGAACCTCAGTGAGGGTTTTCTCACTCTTAGATTGCTTTGAGAGAGAGATCTGAACTGGATTTTTCTTTTAATTCTCAAAGAGCCTAAAAGTTTTTTTTTTTATTGACGTTCAATACTTCACCATCTTTATCCGCCAGATGATCCTTTAAAAGCTTTCCCAGAATAATGCTAATGAATCTTCTGTAGTACATCTTGGGCAGAGGCTTTTCATCTTTCTTCCTCTTCTCCGCATCAGCAAACCATTTGTTGATCCACCCATAATTCACCTCTAGCTTTAAAGTTATTTCTGTCATAATCTAGGCTTAGAGCTCACTCATAGTCATGAGCAAAGTCTTTGCAGATGATACACTTCCCTACCACATCGACCAAAAATTCAAACTGTGGGGAGGAAGTTCTTTTTCTTCGACCCTTTGTCGGTTGACTTCCACTAGTAATTCATGGCCAGCATGAAAGTAGTATGCATGCAAGCCAATCACATTTGATGAGATGTAGCATATAGTTTTTAAGTTTATTCATTTATTAATAAAAGAATTTAATTAATTTATTTAAAGATATTTTCTTTATCCATATTTAATTGTTGAATTAATTGTGATAAACTTATAGTTTTGATGCAATACTTTTAGAATCATGATGATGATCATGCTAATGAGATCTAATTCTAGATAACTCAAATCTAAAATTGTTCCTAATTGTGGGATCACTAAAATGAAGATTAGTGAATTCAGATAAATTAGTACATATCATGCTTGCTCCTATGAAGATGATGATTGATGTCATAATTATTTGTATGGAGACACTAAAGCAAATATGTAGGTGCTTATTAGAGAATAAGTTCACTGAACGTGACCCGATCATGGAACACCTAATGGAGTTTTACTTGTCTGTCAACAGGAGTTCTTTTTGTGATAGTAGTACAAGTGATCATTGTACTTGAGATCATCATAGTATCTTGTGTATGACGAGCTATACTTTGACATATTCCTAAAGACCTTTAGGGTATATCAAATGGTATGCTCGGGTATAATAAGTTATACATGGAGTTAGACAAATGATTAACAAATAATCTATCACTTTTAGTAAAATGAGAGAATGTCCTATGTGATTCGATAAATGACAACTCAGTAGTCCTTGACCAAGGCAGAATGAAATTAGAAAGAAGTTTCTAATTTGCATTATTTATAATTGTGCATTTGAGAATCGAAATGCATATGATCAAATAAAATAAGACTTGACAGTAAATTCATGTCTTATATTTTATTGGGACATTGTATGGTCGTATTATTGAATTGTACAATAACTATTTACGGAATATGTCATTTTGTGATCAAATGTTGAAACCTATATTATCTGAAAAGTCGTTGCTCGCTAAGGGAACTCACCCTTATTGTGGAATAAATATTATTTATTTAAATAAATTAAATAGTTTAATTTATTTATATAAATCAGATTAGAATATTTCTAATTAATTTATTTTATAATCGGTTTAACATGAAAAACCTAAAGGATCACATCGCAAAAGAAAAATATTTATTTAAGAAGTTAAGTGACATAATCTTAATAATAAATTAAGAATATTTAATTTATACTATGATGATAGAATAAATTAAATAGCATAATTTTTATAATTTGGTATTTTGAAATTATTAATTATAAATTAATAAAAAGAGTCTTACTATTTTTGTTACTGTTACTGTTACTGTTACTGTTACTGTTACTATTACTGTTACTGTTACTGTTACTGTTACTGTTACTGATACTGTTACTGTTGTTGTTGTTATTATTATTATTATTATTATTATTATTATTATTATTATTATTATTATTATTTAGTTTCTAAATGGTTTAGAAATTAATTAATAAGAGTACTCTCATACAATTGAGAGTTAAATTAAAAACCTTATTCCTAAAGAGTTTAAAATGGTTGAATAAATTTATAAATAAGTGTAGTGTTAATATGGATTAAGGTTACTCGCATTATTTTCTACATCTAAGTAATTAGAAGAGAGATAAAAGTAGGGTTTGCCACCACTCACTTCTTAAATTCAATTTTTTTTTTGTTTTTTGTGGATCACCTCTAAAGGCTATATGCTTGAGTAGCTAACGTTGATTTAAGGAATCTAATCGATAGATTTAGAGATGAGCTCAAAGGAATTGGAGTTGAACACGTACCTGTGGAAGCTTATTATCTACATCAATATAACTCTCTAACTCCTTCTTGTTTGATTAATAATTATGCATAAAATTCGATCTTGGTTATGGTTTATAAAATTTTAAAATCTGATTTTGCCATACTTCAACTCTTTTATGCAATTTGATTGTATGTCTATGGTTTTTTGCTAACCAACACAGCTGCCCTATTTTTATCTCCACAAACTTCATGTTATTTTCACCCTTTGACGAAAACCCAAGGTGGAAGTTGATTTCCCTGGGATCCAGGACCAAGGTCTTCCCCATAACCTTGGTGGTGATTGCTCCATCGGCCTCCTTGTCATTCAAATAAAACTCAGCAACCAAATATATGTAGATCCTGGTGCTCTCCCCTAGAGCAAACTCGAATCCAATAATTTTGATGAGTTTCAGGACGTTAGAAATTGAGGCATCAACATCCTCGAACTTGTTGAAGCAAAGCTGGTTACCAGTGACGATTTGGTGCTTAAACATATTTTATGGCAAGATTTATTCTGAAAAGAGATGAAATTTGAGTGAGATCTGGTACTTTTGAATTTTTAGGGCTCGAGAGTTAGAGAGAAAAAGGTTCATTCAAAAACAAAAACAAAAATTAAATTGAAAATTTGAATAGTTAAAATTTTGAAATATATGATACTTCCCTCATTTTCAACTGAGTGGGACACGTGTTAGACTTGCATTAGTTTGACAAGCGGCGATGTCAATGTGCAGTAGTCACATCTGTTGGTCAGTCATTACATGCTTTTGTCTAGGTGTGTCTGTCACTCGTTGATTTAACCCTTAATTTCTTACTCAATGATCCTATAGTCTTACAATTCATAGAATGAAGTTAAAGCTTTCAGCTGCTTTTGTAGAATAGTCCATTGCAGAGTATTCACTCTACGATCCACTTAGCTCTATGATCTATCACTAAGCGATCGCACTCTACGATCTATCACTTAGCTCTATGGTTAAACTTACAAAGAAAAATATATATATTCTCAGCTTAAGTTTAACATGCCTAATTAACTTATTAAATCTTAATTCATCTAAGGGTTTGTAAACACATCAGTAAGTTGATCATCTGTTGGAATATAATGTAAAGTGATATTATTATTTAAAATATGATCCCTAATGAAGTGATGCATTATATTAATATGTTTAGTTCTATAATGCATAATAGGAATATGAGTTATAGCAATTGCATTAGTGTTATCACAATGAATATGAATATATTTAAACTCAAACCCATAGTTAGCTAGTTAATTCTTCATTCATAAGATTTGAGCACAACAACTTCTAGCAGCAATGTACTCAGCTTCAGTTGCAGAAATTAAAATTGAATTATGCTTCTTGTTGAACCATACGACAAGTCTATTTCCTAGGAGTTGACACATTTCACTCGTACTTTTTCTATATATCATGCATCATGTAAAGTCAATATCTAAATACCCAATTAGATTAAAGGGAGACTTCTTAGAATACCACAGTCCTAAATCTGGAGTTTCCTTAAGATATTTAAATATTCTCTTAATAGAGACCAAATAAGATTTCTTAAGATTAACTTAAAATCTAGCACAAATACATGTACAGAAGATAATATCAGGTCTACTAGCAGTTAGATATAAGAGAAAGTCAATCATACCTCTATACTATATAATATCAATTCTTTTACCATTTTCATCTTTTATCTAGCTTAGTAGCAAGAGTTATGGGAGTTTTCATGAGAGTGGCTAATTCCAAACCTTACTTCTTCAGTACATCTTTGATGTACTTAGCTTGGTTGATGAAGATTCCTTCATCAGTTTGCTTCACTTGAAGTCCAAAGAAGAAGTTCAACTCACCCATCATGTTCATCTCAAACTTTCTTTGCATTAGCTTGGCAAACTTTTGACATAACTTTTTTTCGGTAAAACCAAAAATTATATCATCAACATAAATCTATACTAACAATGTTTTGTCCTTGTACTTCTTAAGAAATAGTGTTATGTCTACTCGAACCCTAATAAATCTTTTTTTAATAAGAAAATAACTTATTGTTTCATATCATGCACTAGGTACTTGATTTAACCCATATAATATTTTTTCTAATTTATAAACATAATTTAAATGAGTTAGATTAACAAAACTTAGAGGTTATTCTACATACATCTCTTCTTAAAGTTCTCCATTTAGGAAAGCACTCTTGACATCCATCTGAAAGACTTTGAATTTTATGTGGGCTGCATAAGAAAGGAACATCCTGATAGCTTATAGTCTTGCTACTAGTGTATTGGTTTCAACATAGTCGCTTTTTTTTTCTTGAGAGTAATCTTTTTGCCACCAATCTGGCCTTATTCCTTGTAATTACACCATCTTCATCCATCTTGTTTCTGAATACCCATTTGGTGCCAATGGTTGGATGATCCCTTGGCCTAGGAACTAAACTCTAGACCTTGCTCCTTTCAAACTAGCTCTATTCATCTTACATTGCTTCTATCCAACTTGAATCTTATAGAGCCTCATTAATCTGCTTAGGTTCCATTTAAGAAAGGAAGCTCAAATAAGTACATTTATTCTGAGTTACAGATTTGGTAGTAACCCTAGCTATTGGATCTGTAATAATTAGATCTTGTATATGATCCCTTATTCATCTGCTTCTAGGTGGTACATCTTCCTCATGCCTTTTTGTCTGAATATTTCTAGATTTGGTTCTACAGGTTTTGATGTTGTTGGTTCTTCAATTCGCAGAGTACCTAGGTCAGGTACAGTTAACTCTATGATTTCTTCATCTGACTCTATGATCGCTGGGTTGAGGATCGTAGGGTCATTCTGTTCCACGTCTTCAGCTCCTGACTCTACGATCGCATGATGGTTGATCATAGGGTCTACCTATTCTATGTTTTCATCGAAGATAACAGCTTCGTTTGACTCAAGATTATTAGTTTCATCAAAAGTAATATGAATTGAAAATTCAACAGTTAACATTCTCTTATTAAAAACATGGTAAGCTTTGCTAATATTTGAATAACCAAGAAAGATACCTTCGTCTGACTTAGATTGAAACTTAGTTAGATAACTCTTACCATTTTTAAGGATATAACAGGTACAACCGAAGATGTGCATGCAACCAATGTTAGGTTTTCTTCCTCTCCAGAGTTCGTATGGTGTCTTCTTAAACTTAGAGTGGATCAGAGAACATTTCTGAGTATAGCAGACGGTGTTGACAACTTCAACCCAAAAATATTTTGGCATACTTGCAGCTGACAAAAATGTCCTTTCTGCTTCGATTAAAGTTCTGTTCTTCCTTTTTAGCTACAACATTTTGTTGTGGGGTCATTGGTGCCAAGAATTGTTATTGATTCCATTACTTTCACAAAACTTATTTATTTTAAAAAAAGTCAAACTCTCTGTATGAACATTCCTTATTGTCTTGATCTGTTCACCCTTATCATTCTCAACTAGCTTGAAGAATTTAGTTAAACTAAAGCTAGTTTCATCCTTAAAGGCCATAAAGAATACCCATATGATTCTATTGTGATCATCCACTATGATCAAAATGTACTTCTTTTCTCCAAGGCTAATAGTAAGTATAGGTTCAAAAAGATTCATGTGTAGAAGTTGTAAGGGCCTATTGTTGAAGTTGACCGTCTTACTTTTAAAAGAGACTCTAGTTTGCTTCCCTAGCTGACAAGATTTGTATGGTTTCTCTTTGATGAAGGTCAGCTTGGGTAGTCCAAAGACTAGATTATTAGCTATTAACTTGGACATGGTCTTGAAGTTGAGGTGGGAGAACCCTTTGTGCCATAACTAACTTACATCCTCTGAAGCATTAGCAAATAAGTAAGTTTTTATAGTTGAGCTTAGATTCGCTAGATCCACCACATGGACATTTCAATCTCTTATCCCAGTAAGCGTTAAAGAGTTTGTATTCAAATCTCTGACTTCACACTTGTTGTTGAGGAATCACTTGATGTCCCTTATCGCACAACTGGCTAATGCTTATCAGGTTATGCTTCAATCCTTCAACATAAGCCATTTTCTTGAATGTGATGGAATCATTTCCTATGGTTCCATATCCTCTAGTCTTACCAAAGTTGTTATCTCCAAAGATAATAGTTGGATCATTTTTTTCTCTGAAGCTTGACAAGAGAGCTCAGTTTCCTGACTTATGTCATGAGCATTCACTGTCTTGAGACCATGTTGACTCAGTAGAGCTCATTTCCTATAATTAATCATTAGGCTTCATTTTTAGTACCCATACTTATTTGGATGCAAATTGGTTAGTGCTATTTGGAACCCAGATGTGTTTAATTTTGGGTCTTGGTAACGCAGGATAATTATTAAATTTACGCAAAGCAACAATATGTCCAAATCTATGACAAGTATAACATTGTTTATATTGAATGCTTATGTGTGTTTGGAAACCTTCTTATCCGAGAAGCGTGTGAGACATTTATATTCTTAGCCTTTCTTATAGGTTTGTGCTGTTTTTGCAGCCACATTACTCTACGATTTTGAAAGTTCGTAGAGTAAAAGGTAGCTCTATAATTGTTACCAGGTCGGTTCGTAGAGTGAGTTTTCACTGACTCTACGATCCTTCTTGGTTTGGTCATAGGATTAACTTTACTCTACGATTTTTTAAAATTGAGACCAGTATGCGATCTATTATTTTTAGGGACTACAATGAGATCAGCAGAAATAGTAGAGCTTTGAGTAATTGGCTCTGCAACCTGTTTTTATTTTACAAACACAATGCTTCTATGGGAAGTAGAAGAAATATTATTGTTAATCTTAATGCATGTGTCAACACTTTGATTTTAGGGAGATTCCTCAAATCCTAAACCTGGTCTATTAGAGCTCGATCTCTAACTGGTGATCAAGGAGTCCATGGAGGTCGAAGATATATTCCATGTCGAGATTATTTCCTCTAGCTCCTCAATCTTAGAGACTAGAGTCGACTTTCTCTCTGTATAGACTGCTCAATCGTAGATTTTAAAATATTATTATCTGCTTTAAGTTTTGACAAAGAATGATCATTTTAATTTTTCTTTCTCTACTTGAAGTAGAGAATGGTCTTTTGAAAGTACCATGAACCACTTCATATATTTATGCAGATCAATAGTTATGTCACATAAAGCAGTTCTAAGATCATGTATATCAATATTATGAGAGTTAAAATCAAATACCTCACTAATATCAAAATTTTGAATATTAGTGGTTGTCTCCTTGGCGATTTCAGCAGCCAAGGCAGAGGTTGGCCTTGTGTGGTCCTTCATCTTCACTTAGCTTAGAGTCTGAGTCACTATCAGTTTCACTCCAAGAGCCCTCAGCTACTAGACTTCTGTCCTTCTTCTGGAATTTTCTTAGTTATGTCTTTTTGTCCTTCTTAGTAAATTCCTTCTTTTTGTCTTTATTTAGTTCTTTCCTAATGGGCTTACTATATTCAATAATGAAATGTCCTAGCCTTTTGCAGTTGTAGCACAGTTGTTTTGCATATTCTTTTTTGTTGCTGTTGTAGTTGTTAAATCTCTTGCTTCTGCTACTCCTACCTTTCTTCATGAACTTTTTTTATCTTTTGACTAGTAGAATAATATATTCATTATCATTTTTAGATTCACTTTCTTCTTCTGTGGGAGTCTTTGATGGACTTTCTACTGATTTCAGAGCAACACCTTTATCTTTTCTTCTTGCCTCTGATGTAGAGGTTGTCTCTGCTCTTTGGTTAAGCTCGAGCGCATAGGTGTGCAAGTTCCTATATAACTGCTATAGAGTTATATCATGCAGATTTTTGGATTCTCTGATTGTAGTTGTCTTAGCATTCCATTTGCTAGGTAGAGCTCTCATGAACTTGATGTTCACATCCTTCTTAGGATAGATCTTTCCAAAGGCTTCTAAAGAGTTGAGAAGAATGTTGAATCTCTCATAATTAGATGTGATAGTCTCACTTAGAATATGTAAGAACATCTCATATTTTTGAGTGATGAGAGATTGCTTGTTTTTCCTTACTTCTTCTGTTCTTTCATGCATGACTAGGAGAACTTCCCACACCTCCTTGGTAGTCGTGTAGTTTATCACATTTTCGAATAACTCGTTCTCTAGAGCCATGAACAGAATATTTTTAGCTTTTTCATCCAATCCTACTAACTTCTTGTTGTTGTTTGTCCGTTCTGATATTTGTTTAACAACTATTTTATTTGGATCTTATATTTATGGAGTTAACTTCATCAAAATATAAGGGTCATTCAACACGATGTTGAATAGTTCATTATCTATTGCATCCATGTGTCTTGCTTCCACTACCAAGCTCAGAACTAGTTTTGTTGTGTGCCATATGGATCAATTCAAGCAGTAAAGCTTAGTTCTGTGAGAACACATCTCTGATACCAATTATTATTTTCAAAGGGCATAAAGAGATCTAGAAGGGGTTTAAATAGATTTTTTTTTATAAACTTTTACTTTAAATTATTTATTAAATAATTTATCAGACAAATTATTAGTTATGCACAACGAAATATTAGTTCTTTATAAAATCCCTTCAAAGATTATTGAATTCTAAAGCTCTGAATTTAATGTATCAATGTGGAATTAAACCTCTAGTCAAATGGCAGTTGATATTGCAGTTAGTTATAACATTTTATATAAAGCAGTTAAATGAGACACATATTTTTAAGAGGTTCAGAGTCTTACTATTCCTAATCATCTCTTCCACTCCTCTAAGTAGGGATCCTTCACTAGGAAAAGGCCACTAAGACTAAGGTTCATTTAGAACCAATACAAATTTGTGATCCACTCAGTATCACAAAAAGCCACTAAGGCTTATCCTCATTAAAAGACTAATTCCTCTTAATCAGGCGATCCACTAAGTCTCATCTTGCTAAAGATTACTAAGATCTAACTCTGTTTGTTGATTGGTTGGTTATGTTTGAGGTGCTACTAAGAATCTTTAAGCTTTTCTTCAAATAGCTTAGCAGTAGTGATCGATGTCACATAAATCGTACAGTGATTTCTGGATCGTAGAGTAGCTTCTTGTAGTATTGTAGAGTGTGCTTGGCTTTAGACTCTTGTATATCTTTGATTGATCTCTTTATTCTTATTGTTCGATCTTCTCTATCTTTTAATCGATGTATGATCAATCTTTTTATATCTGAAAGTTGAACTCTATTTATAGATTTCCTTCAGAAATCTGCTCATTAGAAAGTCATGTAACATAGTGGAAAAAGTCATGTTTTAGTCTGATGTATGTGAATGTCAACTATGTCAGACTAATCTCTGAGTGCTGTGTCAGACTAATCTCTGAGTGAATGTCAACTGTGTCAGACTATTTTTACCAAATATAGTTGTTGGAGTTGCAGCTGATTATACCTTTCTTTCTTTTGTTAACACATTACAGGATCTTCAGGATAGTTGTGTGTTGAGGAAGCTTGCATATTCCAACGGTAACTTCCAAGGTCGCACTCTACGATATGATAGACTTGGATCATAGAGTCAAGCTTCTGGTAAGTTCATTCTACTATTTTGGTGACTCTAAGTTTTGGTTGTCTGATAGTCATTCTGCAATTTGATTGTCTAGAGTCGCTTTACATTTTTTTCTTTGTCTTTTCATCACTCTACGAACTCGTAGTCCTTTGCATTTTGCTCTTCGACTTTGCCAGTTGCTTAGTTTACTCTACGATCTCATAGTAACTAAGTTTCAGCTTTGCGAACTTGGACTTCCTAATCATTTACAAGTTCTAACTCTATCAAATAGATTAACTTAACATTATTTGATCCCAAAGTTCTTTTACATTGATTATCTCTTAAGGACTTTACAATATTATTTGTTTTATTTTTTGATTACAAATATATATTAATCTTGTTATAATCATCATTAAATTAAACATTATTAAATCTAAATAGGCTTAAACATAAATATGATAACAGATTTGACATCGATTTGGAACCATTTTTTGTAAGTTAATTCCACCTCAAAATCCGTTTTGAGCTCGATTTTTGTAAGTTAGAGACAGAGTTTTTCTGTCTAAGATGCTTGATTTTTGGGTAGTGTCTTAATTAAGAGTATTATTATGTCATCTTGATAAATCACAAGTCTATTCAAAAGATCACGACGTTTGTTCTTTTAATAATAACCTTAAGTTTTATGTACAAAATAACGCATCTCCTAATTTAAATTTTTGATGTTCTCGTCAAGATCTAATTAAATTACAATCCATTTAATCACAATTCGTTAAATTAGTATTTGTGCATTACCTAAAGGACCAATCCCTAAAAGTTACAAAATTACATGTGATTTTGATTAATGTAGGATAAATGAGTGTTAAGATATAAGTTAGTTTGGTTAGGGCTCCACATTAAAGAAGTAATTAAGAAAAGAGATAAGCATGCACACATACATTCAAGTCGAGGATTTGTTTGTTTTAGTGATTGGAAAAAAATATGTTTAGATAATTTTGAAGTTTCAAATTAAAATAAATTATACTTAAACAAATAAGATTTTTGAACTCAAAAAACTTCAAAAACTTTCAAAAGCCTCAATCCAAACAGACACTGTGGGTAGCGGCAAGCATTTGGTTATTAACCGAATTGAATTGTCTTTTCAATTAATACTAAATTTTGTATAATTTCACTATTCGAACAAGTATTCGACATTAGTACTAACCAAATAATTGAAAATCGAATAATTGAATTATATTATTCGGTTATTCGGTTTATAACTGAAATATGAAATTATTTTTACTAAATAAAAAAATTCATTTCAAATTTCACACTAGAGTTTTCAAATAATATTTAATCATAATCCACAACCATAATAATTCATAAACTAGTTTAATAATTTTAATTTAACAATACATAAGTATATAATCATAGGATAAAGTTAATTTTTTTTAATATCTAATTTAATTATTCGAGTATCTAAATAATATAATTCTAAAAATCAGAACAGAATCAGAATAATTAAATAGTTATAATCAAATTAAACAAAATAACTGACTAACCAAATTAATTTAAATAAAAAATTTTAATTTAATTTAATTTAATAATTCAATTTTATTCTTTTTTGCTCAACCCGACTGTCGTATGCCTTATGCAGGCGGCCGCAGCTTTCAAAACTACTGTTAATTTAATATTTACCGTTGTCAGGTCTATATATAAGGCTGCAAACGAGCCGAATCGATCCGGATTTTAAACTGCTCGGATTCGACTCGTAAGGTTAAATTCGTACTCGAATTCGACTCGGATTCGAACTATATAAAAAAAACTTTACTCAGATTTGACTCGACTCGAATTTTCGTTACTCGAATTCGAGTCTTCACATTATAACTAGTTTTATAATACATATAATTATTAATTGAACTTATTATTTTACTTAAAAATGAAAAAATATAATTATAATTACACTTTAAATATATAAAATTAAAATTAAAATTACAAAAATAAAATAAAATAATAATTAATTATTCAAAATTTGTTTAATTGTATATATATTATAAGAGAATGTATCGAGTATAGATTCGAATATGTATCAATCGATTATGTATCGGATCATAATTAAAAATTCGAATAGTTTGAATTCTAAACGAGTCGAGTATAACCTTATTCAGATTATACTCGTATTTTTATTCGAACTATTTTTTGTGCTCAGATTTGAATCATATTATTAACGAATTCGAGTCTCGTTCACATTTTTTCAAGTCGAGTCCGAATCGAGCCCGAACTGTTTGGTTCGATTTGCAGCATTATCTATGTATACACTACACATATACCAGTTGATTCTGTAATACTTAATAATAATAAACATGGCCCACGACGAAAGTAGTTTAAAGTACACAGGTATCACCATGCCCACGTTAGTTGAAATTTTAAATTAAGTTTCTATGTCACCATGTACACGTGGTACATGCTCAACTAGACACATCATACCCCACCATCCGAAAAATACAACGTACTCCCACTTTTTTATTATATATGATTTTTTAAAAAAAATAATTTCATAATATAATTTTTTTTTTACATATATTTAATTTATTTTTTATTTTATTCTTAAAAAAATCATTAAAATAGAGTAATTGAGTGATGATTAGAGGTAATTAATTAATACATAAAATTTTAAATTAACTAACATTAATATTAACAAGACTTTTTAATATGTATAATCTTGAACGTCATATATAATAAAAAAAGAAATTAGTATATATTACCTCGTTCTAAAATAAGAAATATAATTTAATTTTTGAGATCAAATGACAATATATTAAACTTTAAATTAATGTGAATTTATTTAATTTTAGTTGATAAAGTTATTATAATTGTATAATATATAACAAAAGATATTAATTATAAATTTTATTTTATTTTAAACTTTTAAGAATCATGTTAATTCTAAAGTTTAATATGTCATCATTTGAGTTCAAAAATTAAATTATATATTTAATTTTAAAATAAAAAAATATTATTTTGAGAATTGATATTTATACAAACTGAATCTGAATCCCTAACATAAATATTGTAATATACTAGTCAATTGGCAAACACAAATGTGTGTTTAAATTTTCTTTTATTGTAATATAAAAATATTTTTTTAAAGTTAAAAAATTTAAAGACAAATCGTTTTTAAAATAAAATAAAGAGAAGGTGAAAATGAGTAATTTAAATATAAAAATAAAAAAATAAATATTTCATTATAATTTATCTCATTAAATTTTTAAAAAATAAAATTAATACACTAAATTTTTAAAAAATATTAATTAAGTCATTTCGTTCAATTTCACCGACCGACGTCAAATAAATTGTCCAAATTTTCTACGTGACTTCAAAAAAAAAAAAAAAAAAAAAGACGCGTAAATACTGACCGCCATTTTCCACCCTCTCCTTGGCCCGCCATTTTTTTTCTCTCTCCTCTTTCCCACTTTTTTCTTTCTTTTCTCTCACATCATCCTCGGCCACTCTAGCACTTCTCTCCTTCACCGTTGCTGACGGGCGGCTCTCCACAATGTCAGTCTCCTCAAAATGCCCAAACGAAGATTTCATACTCGCCGACTTTTACAGTTTCTGCGGCATCTTCGCCGGAACCTCACCGGACGCCGGCTTCATGTCAGAAGTTGTCTAGCTAACGTGACGGCAGGTGAGCTGGACCTACTGACTTTGAACCTCATCTAGGCTTTGTGGCTCTTCATCTTCTTCTTCTTCACTAATATCTTCATTAGCTTCATGGGTCTGTGTATTTGTGATTTTTACTTCATGTGTTTGCTCAAAATCGAATTGGGTCTGTGATTCGGAGGCTTTTTCTTCATGAATTTGTTCAGCAACGAAATGGGTCTGAGATTTGGTGGGTTTTTCCTCATGAAAATTTCTCTGTAGTGGGTGTTGATTCTTGGGATCTGAAATTATAGAGTGATAGAATTTGATCTAGCTAATTTGGGCTGTTATGGGTCATTTTGATGAGATTCCTGCTCTTGTTTTTCTTTATTTTGTGGTTGGTTTTGTTTCTTTAATTGTTTTTCTTTATTTTGTGGTTGGTTTTGTTGCTTTAATAATCTTGATCTGAAAAAAATGGTGTCTATCATCAAATTTAGAAGAACAAACAGAATAGCAGCGAAGAGAGGAAAAATTATTCTATATTTTTGGACTATGATATATATATTCTTTCTATATTTTTGGACTATGATATATATTTTCTCTCACGTGAACTTTTGCGATGAAATTTATAAGAGACTCGCGTATATGTACATACGAGGGGAGAAACAAATTATTCCTCTAAAAACATGGAATACTTTCTCCAAACAGAGAGCTTTTCGTTAGCAGAAAAGAGGAGATCCAAACAGAGAGCTTTTCGTTAGCAGAAAAGAGGAGAGAGAAAAGAAAGAAAAAAAAGTGGGAAAGAGAGAGAAAATAGTGGCCAAAGAAGAGAGGGAGGAAAATGGTGATCAACATTTACGAGTCTTATTCTTCTTTTTATTCGAAATTGGACGGACTCGATTAAATTTTAAAAAAAAAAAAAAATAATAATTTCAATTTCATTTTTTGAAATTTAGTGAGATGATGTTTAAAACACAACAATTACAATGGGATATTTGCCTTTTTTTTTACCAAAATTAAACGACACATCTATATTAATTATTAAAAAATAATTATAATATAAATTTTAATGACATAATTTATTTTTAATAATTAAAATAAATATTATATTTAAATATTATATACTTATATTTATTTCCATTATATCTTATATGAGTCTTTTAATACGAACAGAAAATTGGGATAGAAAAATTGGATCGGTTAATTTTTTTTTTTCTTTTGATTTTTAAATTTTTTATAATATTTATTTTATTTAAATATTTACAGAATTCAATAATTTACATATAATTTGAATGTGCATATAAATAATTAAGGTTATATAATCTGTGTAATTTTATTTATTTATATATATTTAATTTATATATAAATTATTAAATTTTATAAATATTTAAGTTAAAATATATATTATAAAAAATTTGAGAGATCAAAAAAAATTTGACCGGTCCGAATCTTCCGGTCCCAAAATTCTGTCTGCTTACTTATTGCTTGTATATATGTCTATCAACATCTCCACTGCAAACTAAACTACAGAAGAGTACAGAAAAACTAATGGATACTGATTCAGATGAATTGGAAACTGATTTGATGATCAGAAGGCCTCTTTTAGAGAGTACCCAACAAAAGGGTGGCTTCAGAACCTTACCATTCATCATAGGTACATAACATCTGTTCTCTTGTCTCCCAAAATTAGAGTCCCATGTGATTTCTGATTTTATTTTGAAACACAATATTAAGAGTATGAAATCATCATAAGTAAACACCCATATGTTCTCTTCTGTCCCAAAACTAGAATCTCATTTGATTTCTCAATTTTTTTATTATTTTATTGTTTTTTTTAGAGTATGAAGTCATCATAGGGACAAACCCATCTGTTCTCCTCTGTCCCAAAACTAGAGTCTTGTTTGATTTCTGATTTGTTTTTTTAAGAGTATGGAATTTGGGAATTTTTTGTGCAGCAAATGGAGCATTTGAGAAGGTGGCAAGTTTTGGGCTGATCCCAAATATGATATTGTATTTGATGAATAATTATCATATAGAAATGGTCACCGGAACCAACGTACTGAATCTCTGGTCGGCGGCCACCAATTTCTTGCCGGTTCTTGGCGCTTTTATTGCTGATTCTTTTGTGGGTCGGTACGCGATGATCGGAGTTGGATCCATCTTTAGCCTTGTGGTACATATATTTCAACCGTCAGTTTCTTTTTACTTTATTGAGTTTTTTTTTTATTTATAATTATCACCTATAATAGTTTGAAAAGGGAGAAAAGATGAGGAAAGGAAATACTTCATTCCTTTATGATATAGGAGTATTATAACTTATTAAAAGAATATATTATAATATTATTCTTATGATAAGTATTATATTTAAGAATTATTATAAGAATAATTTTGGTATTTTAATATATTATCATGGTTAATAAATTTCCTTTTACATTTTTCAACTTTTAAGAAGAAATTGGTTTAAATTTTTTCTATTTTTTTTTCTCTCTTTAAAAAACTCAAACAATTTTTTTTAATTTCTTTTTAAAATTTCTCTGCTTTGTAAAACTCACAAACATACTATAAGCCTCGCTTTGTTTTCTTGTATTTTGGCTTGCGAATGGGAACTCAAATTTAGGACAGAGCCCAGTAAAAAAAAAGTGGGAATAGTTGAGTTGTGACAGAGCCCACTAAAAAAATAAATAAGTGGGAGTAATTGAGTTATGACCGTAAGTATTATATTTGAGAACTGGGGTAATTTTGATATTTTAATATATCACCCATGATTAATAAATTTTCTTTCACATTTTTCAAGTTTGAAGAAAAAATTTGTTTAAATTTTTTCTACTTCTATTTTCTTTTTTTCTCCTTTCTCCTTTCTAAAACCCACAAACACGGCTTAAGCCTTGCTTTATTTTCTTGTTTATTGACCTGTGAATAGGAACTCAAATTTAGGACAGAGCCCGCTAAAAGAAATTAAGTGGGAGTGGTTGTGCCACTTCTTGTATGCTAGTATAGGACCATGTGATACCCCAGTCTGGTGGGGAGAGATTTGAGATTTACGGTTTGAAAGACCCTTGACAAAGACGTCAACAATTTAAGTAGGAAAATTTGTGATGTTTCAGTTCCACATTGACACGTATGAAATGCTGTAAATACTAAATAAGACGTAAAATTATTATCAAGAATACCAGTATCTGTACTGGAGTTGGATCGAGTTGTTACATCCCATCTCCGAAAATGACCTCACATATACTACTGTGTATTTAATAAAGTACGTAATGGAAAAATATAAGTTTTTTTTTTTAAATTCATTTATGAAGGAAGATTTTTAATAAACTACATACTATTTCTTAATTCATTTATTACCTGATTTTTGAAAAAATGTGGCATATTACTTAGACAACTTCAAAGTTTTGTGGAGCTACTTCATATTTCAAACTTTCTTCTTTAATCCATTTATGAAGGAAGATACTCCCTCAAATATGATTTTGTTTTCTTGTGATTTGTTTTGTAGGATAGTAGGAGTAAGTAGGAAAGGAATAGTTTAGTAAATTAAGATATTTTAAGATTTTGACTTTTTAACAAGCGAGTAAATGCCACTCATTTAATCTTAATTTTTTTTTCTCCCATGGTTTGAGATTTTGTTGATAAAAATAATTGGTTCATGAATACCTACTCTTTTTAGCATAAGCACCATTAAATAGTGTCGGAATATTCTATGAAGGTAATGATTTAAGAGTAGAATCTCTGTCCTTAAATTGAATTCCAGGCCCACTTGTGTCTTATTTTGTGAATAACTCCTTTTCACCTTCACAAGTGTATTGTTCATATCGATACTCTTGTCAATACATTATTGTGCTTCTGGAGAGTTTCAATCTTACATCTTGATTTTAAACGACTCTAATTTTGTCAGGTTCTTGGCTGTTTAGTTTCATATTTTTCGGCCTTTTAATTTCACAAATATCTTGCAAATTAAAACTGTTTTTCACCATTTCAATATAGAACTCTTACTGGAATTGCCCCATGTACTCCCTCCCTCTATTTCGAAAAAGAATCCCATCTGCAAAAATTTACAAACTTTAAGCATATATATATTTTTACATGTTTACCCTTAATTTATTGAAAATTTAGTAAATTGTTATGACATGATAATGAGATTGTCATCATATGTTTAAGCCATGTGTCATTTTATACCATAATCAAAAGAAATAGGGCTCTTTTTATGGAACAATAAAAATTGACAAATGCGACTATTTTGTGGAATGAATAGAGTATTATTAATTTACTGTCTATTGAAGAGATGGTTATATTCTATGGTCATTCATTACAATTATTAAGGTCACTGTAGAATGTCTAAAAGTGGTAGAGATTTGCTATCGGTCGAAAAAAATAATATAGTTAATATAGATGCATATTTGTTTCTGTTTCCACCAATTCATGCTGGTTATTGATTGCGATTTGCCTTGTTTCAGGTTTGATTATTCTTAAGGTTGTTTTCATATTGTTGGACAGTTGGACTAATTCAAAAACTAATAGCCTTCTAGCAAGCTAGAAATAAATGCATGTAGGGGCATTTGAATAAATATATCTTAGTTGTTCTGTAGTTCTTGTAGTCTTTACTGTTGAAGATTACACAATATAGGCATGGTTACAGGTATTATGGTCAAATAACTTAGAAATTGGATACCACATTTTTGCTGTAAGAAATCATTGCTGTGGTCAGATTACCTTTGGTGTTAATAATCATGCGTGAGGATAACTTTAGCATGGGAAACTCCTTAAGGTCTGTCGTCAATTCATTGACGTTATGTTGCGTCTACATGTAGATATGCTCTGGTAACTTCATGCTTTGAAGAACAAAAAAGAAAATGACTCCCACCCCTTAGAAGCTAGAAACATATTACTGAAAGCCATTTATTAGGGAATGCCGTAGGCCTAATTAGAGCAAACCATTCACCTCTCAGTACTGGCTCTGATTGTGGTAATGCGCCTTGCACTAGAAATAATATGCAGCTCGAAATGACTTATTAACATTAGGTGAATGAGTTGTAGCTTGTGTATTTTTTAGGATTTATTGTCATTCAGATTATTATATTGTTTGGTCAGTCATGTTCTGTGTGTGTTTCACAGATATATATAGTGGTCTAGTAATAATAACAGTCAAGATTATGTTTACTAGTGATGTATAATTGTTGATTGAATCCATAGGTAGCTGTATTATTTAAAATTTAGTACTCGTGATCGAGTCTTTGTGCCACTACTCTGCTGGCACTGCCGATTCTTTTGAGCGATTGTATAACTCGTATGTATAGCTACGCAAGTTTGAGACCATAGATTCTGAAGGAGCTGAATTATTGATAATAGAGTACTAATAACTGAGGCGTGGTGCCATTAAAAAAGAAAATGACTCCCACCCCTTAGAAGCTAGAAACATATTACTGAAAGCCATTTATTAGTGAATGCCGTAGGCCTAATTACAGTAAACCATTCACCTCTCAGTACTGGCTCTGATTGTGGTAATGCGCCTTGCACTAGAAATAATATGCAGCTCGAAATGACTTATTAACATTAGGTGAATGAGTTGTAGCTTGTGTATTTTTTAGGATTTATTATTCAGATTATTATATTGTTTGGTCAGTCATGTTCTGTGTGTTTCACTGATATATATATATATATATATATATATATATATATATATATATATATATATATCAGTCTAGTAGTAATAACAGTCAGGATTATGTTTACTAGAATGTATAATTGTTGATGTAATCCATAAGTAGCTGTATTATTGAAAATTCAGTACTCGTGACCAAGTCTTTGTGCCACTAATCTGCTGGCACTGCCGATTCTTTGGAGCAATTGTATACTCGTGAGACCATAGATTCTAAAGGAGCTGAATTATTGATAATAGAGTAAACTGAGGCATGGTGCCATTAGCCTGCTGGCACTCTTCTTTTGCTCTCCCTGCTCGTCTTCTTTGTGCGTTCTTGTCTCCCTGCCTAACGTAACATTTTTTTTTCCCTTTTCGAACTTGAAAGAAACAATATGTGGACTGGGTGAACATAAATATTTACTTCAATTAATTTCCTATGTTCAAGGGGATGATTCTGTTATGGTCAACAACAATGATTCCACAAGCAAGGCCGCCTCCTTGTATTGATTCTAGTAGCAGCTGCAGCTCAGCTACGATTCTCCAATTTATGTTCTTATGTTTTTCATTTGGACTCATGTCCATCGGTGCTGGAGGAATCAGGTCATCTTCTCTAGCCTTTGGGGCAGATCAGCTGGACAAGCAAGACAACGGCAATAATGTGGATGCCTTGGAGGGCTACTTCAGCTGGTATTATGCCACTGTCTCATTTGCAGTTGTTATTGCTTTTACTTGTGTTGCATATATTCAAGAGCACTTGGGGTGGCAAGTGGGTTTTGGAGTTCCGGTTGTACTAATGATTGTGTCAGCTCTTTCATTCTTTTTGGCTTCTCCGTTCTACATCAAGTCAATGGATAAAACAAGCTTTCTTACTGGTTTTGTTCAAGTGATTGTCGCGTCCTACAAAAACAGACATTTCACATTATCATCAGAAAGCACAAGTATTGTGTACCATCTCAAGAAGGGATCAGCGCTGTTTGTCCCAACAGAGAAACTGAGGTATCATTACATTATCATTTTTGTAGCCCATTCTAAATATTGTATATGAAATCAAAATTTTCCATTGAGAATTAACTTATAAGACGTTGAAATGTCAAGGTTCACTATATCTCTTATGAATAAAACTTTAATCTGCTTAAACTTCATATGTGGCTCCAGGTTTCTGAATAAAGCTTGCATTATTAAAGATCCTCAGCAATATTTGACTGTCGATGGAAAAATGTCAGAATCATGGAGTCTTTGTACTGTAGATCAAGTAGAGGAGTTCAAAGCACTATTAAAGGTGATCCCAGTGTGGTCGACAGGAATGATAATGTCTGTAAATATAAGTCAGCCCTCTTTTCCGATACTCCAGGCAGGGTCAATGGACCGACATATTTCTTCAACGTTTGAAATCCCAGCAGCCTCTTTTGGTATGTTTGCAGTTATTTCAATCACACTTTGGATTGCTCTTTATGACCGCTTAATCCTCCCCATAGCATCAAGAATGATGAGGAAACCTGTTCATCTCACCACTAAACAAAGAATGGGAATCGGAATATTCTTCTCTCTCTTGGCCATGGTAGTGACAGCAATCATAGAGTATATCCGGAGGGGAATTGCGATTAAGGAAGGAGTGTCAGATGACCCACAAGCCGTAGTACACATGTCAGCAATGTGGCTAATACTGCCTAATTGCCTAATTGGATTTGCAGAGGCTTTTAATGCGGTTGCACAAAATGAGTTCTACTTCTCGGAGTTCCCAAGAAGCATGTCTAGCATAGCGTCGACACTGCAAGGACTCGGGATGTGTGCTGGGGGCTTGATAGCAACTTTAATAATCAATACTGTCGATCAAGTTTCAAAAAGAGGAGGGCGTCCGAGTTGGGTATCAAGCAATATTAACGAAGGCCATTATGATTACTATTATTGGGTGCTTGCTGGTTTGTGTGTGGTTAACTTGATGTATTTTCTTGTTTGTAGCTGGGCGTATGGTCCTTGTGTAGTGGCAAGGGTTAAGATTTCAAATAAAGAGGGTGAGGAAGGCGTTAAGTCGGTTGGTTCGAGCAAATGAAATCTGGTTAGCTCCACTTAATGAAGCTTTATCTGCGTTCATATAAAATAATGCTAGTTTTTGTGTGAGATTTCAGATTTCCATGTATATGTATGGTATATAAATTTAAATAGCTCAATCTCTAGAAACAGTAGGGTGACTACTGCAACTTCTTGATGAACATGTTGCAGCTCTTTTGGCCTGACCAATTGGTTTGTGTATGGTGTAGGTCAAAATGGTCTTTCATCCATTTTATGTAACAAAGTGACTTTCTTATGGCTTATAATATACTCTCTACTTTTTAAATTATAAGATTAATATTGACTTTTAAAAAATTAATTATAAATATTTTCAAGTTCAAAATTGAGATGATATTTTTTAGTTTATCTCAATATAATTATGAATAACATAAACTACATAAAAAATACTATTAATTATAAGATTTTTTGTTTTAAAAATTTAAATAAATTATGTTAATTTTAAATTTAAAAATATCTCAAATTAATTTTTAAAAGGTTAATAGTGATCTTATAATTTGAAATTTATGTTCCATGAGTTTATTGTTATAACAGAGTTGATGAATAATATTAGATGAGTAATTGCCTAGTAAATTATTTATGATGTATTTTTGTGGTAGTTAGGAGAATGACATGTACTATTATTTATTATTTATGATGCATTTTTGCCTTCAACTTATCATATGTAACATGTGTTGGAGGCTTGGAGCATATGTTGTTTTAATCATTTTTAACTGGCACAAATATATTATTGTAAGTTCAGTTACATGTAGTAGGTTGGAGCAAATTCATGAACTCTAATGATAACCTAATCTGACAAGCGGGTATTTTGATCATTGATCGAGGTTGGTTTTGCATTTCCGGTCGCAAACCTGATCACTATATATATAATATTAAATATTTTATGAGAGCAAGAGAGTGGAGTCAATTAACCTCATCAAAGAAAAAAAAATATATGAAAATTTTAGGAAAATTTCAAATGTAATAGATAAATTGACTCTTTTAAAATTTTATAAATTTTTTAATATATGGGGTCAAATTAAAATTTTATAACTTCTTAATCTCATCTTTCTCATTTGTATATATATATATTCTTAAATTTATACTCAATTCGTTCAAAATTATAAGATCAATATTGACTTTTTAAAAATTAATTTAAGACATTTTCAAATTTAAAATTGAAATGATTCGTTCAAGTTTTAAAAATAATAAATCTTATAACTATTAATATTTTTTAGATAGTTTATTATATTCATAATTGTAATCATATAAACTAAATGAATTTATATTAATTTTAAGTTTTAAAATGATTGAAATTAACTTTAAAAAATTAAATATTGATCTTATAATTTATAATGGAGGGAGTATTTTTTATTTTTTAAACAATTAAGGAATTAAGTATTTATAAACAAATTCAATAAGGCATGTGTGTATTTAGTAAAAAAAAGGGGCGCGAGTGCACGCGCACACACACACACACACACACACACACACACACACACACATATATATATATATATATATATATATATATATATATACAAGGCGGATCTAAAATATACTTTTTAAATAATATATCTTATTAAAATTACATCGTTTTAGAGATTCTTTTAAAAAATAAGTGGGTCCATTTACTACGTTACTACTTATTTTATTAACATTGTGTTAGGAACTGCATTTTGATTTAATTATGACATGATCACCTCCTTTGTTGATGAATGATAAAAGTATACTTGTCAAGATAGCTTCTATAAAGTCTTTTCGTGTTTCAAAATTGTACAAGGATTTAGTTTAGAAATGATCAAATATATTAAGTTGATCTCATGAGAAAAATTATTGTATGGAGTTTAGGACAGATCGTATTGATGACATCTCTGGATCGTATAACAATAGAAAGATCGCATTGCACGAACATATCGTATTGAAAGTGAGATCGTGTAATGTCCTAGAATTTTCACATCTTTATTAATTAAATTATTAATTTAATTTCCAACGAGTTAGTTTACGAGATTATTTAAATCTTTTTATGTGATTAATTAATTATGTGATTAAATAATTATGTAATTAATTACTAAAATTAATTAAAGGGGGTCACTAATATGTTATTAAATTAGTGAACAAACCCTAAAGTTTTAATATCAAAATAATTGATAAGTTTCCTATTAATTAAATATTCAATTAAATTGAATATAATGAGTGAATTAAATATAATAAATTAATTAATATGATTATTAATTAATGTAAATAATGTGAAATATTAATAATAATATTTATTAGTCCATTTAATAATTTAATACTTATGGGTTAGAATATTTAATTATTTATTCAATATAATTATTTATTTAATCATGGATTGAATAATTAATGTGTAAATTATTAAATTAATCCAACATGGGTCAATTAGTAGCCCAAGTGGAGAATAATAAAATTTGACAATTTAGTAGCCCAAACAATTTAATAGAAGCCCAATTGGTATTTTAAATTAAAGCCCAATGATTGGCCCACTTGAAAAATACTTAATTAAACTATTAATTATTTAAAAAGTGAAATGTGACAATGAATTTGGGACAAAATAAAAGCTATCAGCCGACATGTTGGAGAGGAGAGAGAAAAAGTGATGTTTTGAATTATTTTTATTTTCTATTTATTTAATTAAGGATTGCTTGTTTGATTTTTTAAAATACATGGACTATGCTTCTTTTCACCAACTAAGTCATGGCTAGCTTTCTTGTGTAAGTATCCATATAGGGGCATGGGCTAAATTATTAGATATATTATGTATCTATCATATTTGCAAGTATACTTACAATTTAGTAGCTTTTGAAAGTCATTTCTCATCTTTTATTTTCAAACAAAAGAGAGAGCTACAGAGCATTTGAGAGGGTGAGAAAATTTGAGAGCAAAATACTAAGAGAAGAGAAGGAGTCTTGGTTCATGTCATCTTCCTTCACAACTTATTTTGGAAGAAAAAGAAGAATAGCCATTAAATCAAGGTAATGGTTATTTTAAATAAAGTTTTGTTTTTTAAATTAAATAAATCATCATGTTAGTATAAATGTAATGACCACGAATTTCATTAGTCATTGTAAATATACTTAATAAATATTTAGCAATGAATTTAAACTTTTCGCATTAATTAATTGTGCATTAGATAATTAAATAAATGTACTTATGTGCTTGTATATTTATTTAAAGAATTAAAGTAATGTGTATAATTAATTAAAGCAAATCTAATTGGATTATATTTTAAATCCAAATGAGTTAATAAACTAGGTTAAAGATATTAACCTAGTAGCCCATGTAATTAATTTAATTACTAGCCCATGTAATTAATTAAACAAGCCCAATGCTTGATTTAATTAAATGTAACCCAGAATAATTAATGTAGCCCAATGTAACAATTAAATTGAGCCCAAACCATTTGATTAAATGAGCCCAATAGAATTTATTTTCAAGTCCAAAGTGAAGCCCAAATAGAAGTCAAAACTATGGTCAAACATTATATATATAAGTGTATATATATTGGAGTATATATGTATATATAATTTATAAAAAAATAAAGCAAAATTGGTCATTTATTGAGGGAGTTGCCGGCAAAAGAGAGAAGGGTCACATGGGGTGGCTTGTAGCTTGTCACTTGCTTATAACTTACTCCATCAATAACTTGTAAGTTATCTTGATGGATGTCAATCCAAGAGTCAATCACTCCAATAGTAAACCTAGTTTATCTCTTAATTTGACCAATGCTAGCATATTAAGAAGTTAATGAAGGTTTAGTAAAGACCTATAAATATAGTGCTCTACCAAAGTGTTATGTTGGTTGGCTATTTTGATAGTTTATTTTAGAGAGAAAAGTGAGAGAATTCTAGAGAAAAATAGAGAGAAACTAGTGAGCTATTGAGAGTTTGAGAAGGAATACACAAGGAGTGTTCATCTAGTTGCCAAGGTGGAGTCACTAGCTAAGTACATTGCCAAGAGAAGGAGAGCATTCAAATCAAAAAGGTTTAAAAGTGCTCTATACCCTTATCTCTTTATTTCTATGGTTAAAATGTAGTTTTAACCGATCAAAACTTATTTTGATGGTCTAGAAGTATTTAACTATGTAATATATGTATATTCATAGTTTGATGTGTTTAAATAATGTTTTGGTATGTGTGGATTGCATAAACATGTAAGAAATGTTCATAACGAACTTTACCGGTAAAGCCCTAAATAAGCATGTTATGTTTAACATTGTAGTTTGAAATGTACAAATCGGAAATTGGATTTTTATGGCTAGAAAACTAGATCTATGAGTTTTAAAGAAAACCCAACTTGAACCTCTCAAAAATATGAAAAAATGAAGAAGTTATGGCTTTTACCGCAAAACATGTCATTTTAAAACCCTAATGCACAATAGTCCACTTGGAGCCCATTTTTCGTGATCTTTACATATCCAAAAATGTGTTTCAATGATGGAATATTGTAGTTCAAGAAGATACGAATCCAACAATACCAATTTGAGGTCATTTGAATTTATAGATTTCATTTTATTCAAGTTTTATTCAAAAGAGCAAAAGTTGGAAAATCTGAAAAATGGCATTTTGGCAGTTTCTGCCACTCAAGGGCCGGGGCCCTCTTCCCTTTGTTATTTAGAGGGCCGGGGCCCTAGTTACTGTTCACCGACAGAATTTTTTTAATTTCGGGTCGGGTCGGTTTGTTTTTAACGGGTCGGTTTAAATCAATTATAACTAAAATGGGTAAAAATATTTTAACATTAATATAATTAATTTGGGACCCAATAAAAATAAAATATATAATTATTTATTATGTGGATATTAAATAAAAATTTAGAGTCATGAAGGTAATTAATTACTATTTAATTAATATTAAATAATAATTAAAATGAAAAGAGATAGTAACTAATTATTTATTTAGTAATAAATAAAGGGTAATATAAGTAATAAAATATTATTAAATAGTTAATAATATTAGATAATAAATAAAATATTATTAAATAATTAATAATATTAGATAAGTAATAAAATATTATTAAATGATTAATAATATTAGATAATGAATAAAATATTATTACATAGTTAATAATATTATATACTTAATAAAATATTATTAAATGATTAATAATATTAGAAACTTAATAAAATATTATTAAATGATTAATAATATTAGATACTTAATAAAATATTATTAAATGAGTTAATAATATTAGATAATTAATAAAATATTATTAAATGTTTAATAATGTTAGATACTTAATAAAATATTATTAAATAGTTAATAATATTAGATAATGAATAAAATATTATTAAAGGATTAATAATATTAGTTAATCCTAGAAGATTTATAAGGTATTATTAAATGATGAATAATACTACAATGCTAATAAAATATTATTAAATTGTTAATAATATTAGAAAATTGTTTGAACTATATTAAATAGTTAATATAGGTTCTTTGTGTTTGAAATATTATCAAGTAGTGATAATATTTCCTAAGTGTTTAATTACCCATAATTAATCAATTATGTGGTTCGTAAGGTTTATAAAGGTCATTATACTTACAAGTATATGATACTAATTTAAGATCAAATTGATTTAATTGTTAGGTCCGTTCAAGGATTGTTAGATTAATTTGGTTAGCAGTAAACGACGCACGAGGCAAGTTTTCTAACTTTAACTTGTAATTCTTATTGCAAGTCTTCTACCCTTAACTTGTACTTATTGTTGCAATTATTATTCAACCATATTTACATTTCAATTATTGTTGAGCAAGTATTCTACACTCGTAGATATTTGACAGATCTTTAAGTGAATTAATTATCAAAAATTACTTCACATCGCTATTGACTATTGTATTCGCACATAGTGCTTTGCAAACTGTTTAAGAACGTCTAAGCTAATTGTTTCGGCTAGACAAATGCATGTTAAATTCATTTAGTTGAATATTATAAAAGCTTATCCAAACCATTGGCTGGTGCGGATTCTTACAGTAAGACTGAGATAGAACAACCCTAGTTAAAGGGGATTTTTAATTGTCGGAGATCCGACAGCGCGCAAGAAAACTAAATGTGATGCATATACATAGGACATGAGAGGACTGATCCCCTCAAGTGTCCCGTTATTTTTAAACAAGGAGTCAGACATTGTATGTCTGTTTTACCCTGGTAGCAGTTCATGGTCCTTAAATACCACTCAGCAGTAAAGAGTCAATCCCTTCTTTTATTGAACATTGATTCTTGTTATCTTTCACAATTGCTATTGTTGAAACCTTGAAGTTATTTCCATTCATCATGATATATCGTATGATTGTTGTTTATAAACTTGCTGAGCCATTTAGTTGCTCATTCTTGCTATATCATGACTATATTTCAGCCATTCCCGAAAGCTCTAAATCGGACAAAGGCAAGGGGAAAGCGAATGCTTAGTTTTAAGTAATTGCATGCTAGTTTAATTTACTGTTATGTAATTACTGTCGTAAATCTTTTGTATTTCCCTTAAGTTATGTAATGTTTAAGATTAAGGTAATAGACCTTGGGAAGTTGTAACCTTTTGATTGAGGAACCTTTTGTATTATTCCGCGAAGTTGAATACAATTTATGTATTTCATTATGGTTAAGTATTGTACAGTGAGAACCAAACCCGAGGTTAAAGAACCCGGATTTGGGGTCGTCACAGGTTGGTATCAGAGCTGTAGGTTAGAAACGCTAGGATTTGCGAAACCTAGGTTATAACCTTAGTACTAAACTCTTATCGAGTGCGTTAGGAGATGAATCGGGGAGATTCATCATGATGTGTATTTTTGGAGATGGATTGAGAAAATCCATCGAGCCGAGATGTACATAATAAAATATCATTTCATTTCATCAATGAATATATTTTATTGCTGTACTAACATGTGTTATTTATGTTACTGTAGGATGACGGAGATAGGCCAGTCGAGCACTGCGGTAGAGGAGGTGATTTATACGGATATCCCTATGGATACCGCACAGCCACGGGTGGCTGCACCGATCGAGGAGCCAGAGTCAGATCCCGAGGAGGGAGATAGAGAGGACGCTGTCTGGGGCGGAGTTATGGGGCAGTACAGCGAGGAGGAGGCTGATACTGATGATGATGAGGAGGATGAGGAGCCAGCTGAGTATATTGATGGCATGGGCACTGTCGCCAGTGACATCATTGATACTCTCACTACGGCTAACGAGGAGCTAGAGGAGAGGGTTCAGCACCTGGAGGAGCAGAACCAGATCCACCAGCAGACAGAGGAGCAGTACCGAGATACAGCTTATATGTTCTCTGGCGAGAACATAGAGCTGAAGGCGAGGATGGCCGAGATGGAGGTCAGGTTGATAGCCGCTGAGCTGAAGATTCAGCAGACAGAGGCAGAGAGGGAGGCCATGAGGGGCCAGATGCAGCAGGCAGTTGAGGATAGACTAGATATGGAGATTCAGCGTGATGCAGCTCACGGACAGATGATGGAGCTGGAGGATGAGGTTAGAGAGAAGAAGGTGAGGATAGATAGACTCAGTTACGTCTATCGCTCATCAGTTGGTAGGATCCAGAGTAGGGTGCACTATTACCCTGCCGAGGAGGGCCAGACCTTGCACACCATCAGTAGGGGTGTGGTCAGGGCTATTGGAGATGAGGAGTACGACGATGCGGTTCGTCGAGGGATGCGCCGTTAGTTGTATTTTTCTTTATTTATGATGTATGTACATAGATGCAGTAGAAACCCAACTTTTGTTTTGATAGAGGGTTAGTATGTTGTAAATCCCAACTCTATGAAGTTGTGGGATATGTTAGATCCCGTCTTTTGCTTTAACTATCGGGGTTAGCAGCGTTTATAGCAGTATGCTTATGATGTAAAAGTGCTACGCACTGTGATTTAGCATATGAATATAAATGCATTTTCGTTTATGTTTATATGTGTCAAGATGATTATTTGTGCTTTAGTTTAAAATACCTAAGCTACAAAACGAAAGTAAAAAGATTGAAACAACTTTAATTAATTAAATTTTCTTTATACAGAAAATGCCGCCACAGAGAAGGAATCAACGACTACCCCCACCACCACCCGAAGAGTCAGTAAATGCCGGAGGGGTACCACCCAACCCTGTCCAAGAGTTCGTGGAAATGCTAATGGGAGCATTCCGCGGACGCAACGCAGAGGCTACTGGAGCAACAAACCCTGCCGCTCCACTAGCAACCTTTAAGGATTTCAAATTAATAGGACCACCCGAGTTCAAAGGAACCACAGATCCTATAGAAGCACAGACCTGGATAGAGGAGATGGAAAAAGTCTTCGAGGTTGCACGAGTTAGGGAGGAGCAAATGACCTCATTTGCTACCTTCATGATGAAAGGAGAGGCCAGCCACTGGTGGAAGGCCAATAAGAGTAGAGCAGGGGAGGGAACGATCGCGTGGGCGCGATTCAAAGAGGTATTCTTGGAAAACTACTTTCCAGAGAGTACAAAGGCTATGATGGAAATTAAATTCCTAGAGCTGAAGCAAGGTAACATGTCAGTATCGGAATACGCCGCCAAATTCAATGAATTGGCGAGATTTGCCACACACCAGGTGGATACTGAGGCGAGGCGCGCCAGAAGATTCGAACAGGGGCTGAAACCATGGGTTTACAGTCGGGTAGCTGTTCTCCAGATCACAAATTTTGCAACACTGCTGGAGAAAGCTATCATAGCTGAGGGTGGAAATGAAGCTTTGAATAAGCACAATCAAGAACGGAACAATAAGAGAAGCGATGGGGGAAACAGAGAAGGTAGCAGCGGGGGCAGCAACTCGAACAAACGCAAGTGGAATAACAACAGCAGTTCGGGGACACCCCAGGGCAGTGAGTCAAAGAAAGCAAGCAAATGCAGTCAATGCGGGAAGAATCACTCAGGGGAGTGCATGAAGGGAAGGAATGTCTGTTACAACTGTGGGCAAGAGGGGCACATCGCTCCTAATTGTCCCACACCAAAAAGGAAGGGAGGTTGTTTCGCCTGCGGGGCCATGGACCATCAGTTTAAAGATTGTCCGAAGAAGAAGAACACCGGAGGGAGTTCGGGCTTTAGGGGAAGCAACAACAACAACAACAACGCCAAACTGACCATTGGAGGGCCGGTGCCACAGAACAAACCAACGGCACGGACTTTCAACATGACGGTGCAGGACGCCGTCGAATCAAAAGACGTGGTGTCAGGTATTATTCCGATCAATAAAATAAATGCTTACGTATTATTTGATTCGGGTGCTACCTGTTCATTTGTGTCTGATGATTTCGCTAGACGGTTAGAATTGCCTAGAGAAAAATTAGAGAACCCAATGAACATAGAAGTTGCTAATAAAGAGGTGATTCCTGTAGAGTATGTACATAGAAACTGTTGTGCTGAAATCAGGGGTCAGAAGTTGAGTGTAAATTTAATTTCGATACGATTGGGGGAGTTTGACGTTATACTTGGAATGGATTGGTTGTTTAACCATGGAGCTATAATTGATTGTCAAAAGAAGTGTATACACCTTAAGACACCGAATAGGTCTAAGGTCGTATTTTATGGCAGCAAGTCGTCTAGACAATCTGCATGTCTGACGATGATGCAGGCCAAGAAACTGTTGAAGAAAGGTTGTGTAGGGTATTTAGCTCACATAGTGGACACACAGATGGTGACTCCCGAGATGGAGCAAATACCAGTAGTGAGGGAGTTCATGGACGTGTTTCCAGATGTACTGCCAGGTTTACCGCCAGATAGGGAGATAGAGTTTGTAATTGATTTGGTACCGGGGACAGCACCAATATCAAAGGCACCATATAGGATGGCACCGGTAGAAATGAAGGAGTTAATGATCCAACTACAAGAGTTGTTGGATAATAAGTACATTCAGCCCAGTGTTTCCCCATGGGGAGCACCGGTGTTGTTTGTAAAGAAGAAGGATGGATCGATGAGATTATGTATGGATTACAGAGAGCTGAATAAGGTGACAATTAAGAACAAGTACCCGTTGCCACGAATTGACGATCTTTTCGATCAATTGAAAGGGGCGAAGTACTTTTCAAAGATTGACTTGAGGACTGGTTATCATCAGTTGAAAGTCAGGAAGGAGGATGTACCCAAGACGGCATTCAGAACTCGATATGGGCATTATGAGTTTCTGGTAATGTCGTTTGGACTGATGAATGCGCCAGCCGCATTTATGGACATGATGAACAGAATATTCAAGCAGTACTTGGATAAATTTGTTGTTGTGTTCATTGACGATATTTTGGTTTATTCCAAGACGAAGGAGGAACATGATGAACACCTAAGAGTGGTGTTGGAGATTTTACGGAAGGAGCAGTTGTATGCTAAGTTTTCAAAGTGTGAATTCTGGTTGGAGAGAGTTCAATTTTTGGGTCATGTCATTGACAAGGAGGGAGTTTCAGTAGATCCAGCAAAGGTGGAAGCGGTAATGAATTGGGAACAACCAAGGACGCCGACGGAGGTAAGAAGTTTCTTGGGGTTAGCAGGTTACTATCGGAGATTCATTCAAGATTTTTCGAAGATAGCAACACCGCTGACAAATTTAACAAGGAAGACGGTAAAATATGTATGGACGGAGAAGTGTGAGGAGAGTTTTCAGGAGCTAAAGAAAAGACTTAGTGAAGCACCTGTATTGACTTTACCGGACGATACATGAGGTTTTACGGTCTACAACGATGCATCGCACAAGGGACTTGGCTGTGTGCTTATGCAAAATGGCAAGGTCGTTGCGTATGCGTCCAGACAGTTGAAGGACTACGAGAAGGGATACCCTACCCACGACTTGGAGCTGGCAGCGGTAGTGTTTGCCCTTAAGATTTGGAGACATTATTTATATGGAGAGAAATGTGAGATATTCACGGACCACAAGAGTCTGAAGTATATCTTCACACAGAAAGAGTTAAATATGAGGCAACGGAGATGGTTAGAATTGATCAAAGACTATGATTGTGAAATTCTATATCATCCCGGCAAGGCCAACGTAGTAGCAGATGCTCTAAGTAGAAAGAGCAGGGAGAAATTGTTCATGTTGACAGATCAGGAACAATTGGTTCAAGAGATGGCTCGAATGGAGTTGGAGGTGAGAAATCCAAATGAGTCAATGGAAGTAGAAGCAAGCCCAACCCTGTTAGATCGTGTGAAAGAGGCTCAAGATAAAGACGAAGAATGTGTCAGAATAAGGATGAGAATGACCGAAGGGGAAGAGGTCAAGTTCAAGGAAGATAGCATGGGATTGCTAAGATTTGAAAATCGTGTTTGGGTGCCGCTAGTGCCCGAACTACGAGAAGAGATCTTGCAAGAGGCCCACAGTACGAGATACTCGATACATCCGGGGAGTACGAAGATGTATCAAGATCTGCGTCAGCATTTTTGGTGGCCGAATTTAAAAAAGGAGGTCGCAGAATGTGTCAGCCGATGCCTAACTTGTCAAAGGGTAAAGGCCGAACATCAGAGACCAAGTGGATTACTACAGCCGTTAGAGATTCCTGAGTGGAAATGGGAGCATATCACAATGGATTTTGTGGTAGGACTTCCATCAACACAGAAGGGATTTGACGCAATATGGGTGATTGTGGATCGACTAACAAAGTCAGCGCACTTTTTGCCGATCAAGATTAAGTTCAGTTTGGATCAGTTGGCCAAACTGTACATTAAGGAGATAGTTTCGAGACATGGGGTGCCGGTATCGATTGTGTCAGACAGGGATCTGCGCTTCACGTCAAAATTTTGGAGAAGTCTTCAGGAGAGATTGGGGACACAGTTGAGAATGAGTACAGCATATCATCCACAGACCGATGGGCAAAGTGAAAGAACAATACAGACATTGGAAGATATGCTCAGGGCCTGTGTGATGGATTTCAAGGGCAGTTGGGAGAACCATCTACCATTAGTTGAGTTTGCATACAACAACAGTTATCATGCAAGCATAGGCATGCCGCCTTACGAAGCATTGTACGGAAGAAAGTGCAGAACACCTCTATGCTGGGATGAGGTAGGAGAACGCCGACTGTTGGGACCGGAATTGGTCCAACAGACGGTAGAGATTATCAAGGTAATAAGAGCTCGGCTAGTAGCAGCTCAGGACCGTCAGAAGAAATACGCCGATTTACATCGACAAAAGCGAGACTTCGAAGTTGGGAGTTTTGTGTTCATGAAGGTATCTCCCTGGAAGGGGAAGATCCGATTTGGAAAGAAGGGGAAGCTGAGTCCGAGGTTCATAGGACCGTTCGAGATATTAAAGAGAGTGGGTGAAGTGGCGTACGAGGTAGCTTTACCTCCTGAACTGGAGCATATTCACAATGTGTTTCACGTATCAGTGTTGCGACCATACAAGCCAGACCACAAACATGTCATATCCTATGAGCCAATACAAGTCGAGAAAGACTTATCGTACGAGGAAATTCCTGTCCAGATACTAGATAGGAAAGAGCAGAAATTACGGAATAAGATTATACATTCTGTCAAAGTCCTATGGAGGAACCACAACGCTGAGGAAGCTACGTGGGAGCTTGAAGAAAAGATGAGGGCTAACTATCCGCATCTGTTTGAGTAGTTTAAATTTGTAATTCCGGGGACGGAATTCTTATAAGGGGGGGAGAATGTAATGACCACGAATTTCATTAGTCATTGTAAATATACTTAATAAATATTTAGCAATGAATTTAAACTTTTCGCATTAATTAATTGTGCATTAGATAATTAAATAAATGTACTTATGTGCTTGTATATTTATTTAAAGAATTAAAGTAATGTGTATAATTAATTAAAGCAAATCTAATTGGATTATATTTTAAATCCAAATGAGTTAATAAACTAGGTTAAAGATATTAACCTAGTAGCCCATGTAATTAATTTAATTACTAGCCCATGTAATTAATTAAACAAGCCCAATGCTTGATTTAATTAAATGTAACCCAGAATAATTAATGTAGCCCAATGTAACAATTAAATTGAGCCCAAACCATTTGATTAAATGAGCCCAATAGAATTTATTTTCAAGTCCAAAGTGAAGCCCAAATAGAAGTCAAAACTATGGTCAAACATTATATATATAAGTGTATATATATTGGAGTATATATGTATATATAATTTATAAAAAAATAAAGCAAAATTGGTCATTTATTGAGGGAGTTGCCGGCAAAAGAGAGAAGGGTCACATGGGGTGGCTTGTAGCTTGTCACTTGCTTATAACTTACTCCATCAATAACTTGTAAGTTATCTTGATGGATGTCAATCCAAGAGTCAATCACTCCAATAGTAAACCTAGCTTATCTCTTAATTTGACCAATGCTAGCATATTAAGAAGTTAATGAAGGTTTAGTAAAGACCTATAAATATAGTGCTCTACCAAAGTGTTATGTTGGTTGGCTATTTTGATAGTTTATTTTAGAGAGAAAAGTGAGAGAATTCTAGAGAAAAATAGAGAGAAACTAGTGAGCTATTGAGAGTTTGAGAAGGAATACACAAGGAGTGTTCATCTAGTTGCCAAGGTGGAGTCACTAGCTAAGTACATTGCCAAGAGAAGGAGAGCATTCAAATCAAAAAGGTTTAAAAGTGCTCTATACCCTTATCTCTTTATTTCTATGGTTAAAATGTAGTTTTAACCGATCAAAACTTATTTTGATGGTCTAGAAGTATTTAACTATGTAATATATGTATATTCATAGTTTGATGTGTTTAAATAATGTTTTGGTATGTGTGGATTGCATAAACATGTAAGAAATGTTCATAACGAACTTTACCGGTAAAGCCCTAAATAAGCATGTTATGTTTAACATTGTAGTTTGAAATGTACAAATCGGAAATTGGATTTTTATGGCTAGAAAACTAGATCTATGAGTTTTAAAGAAAACCCAACTTGAACCTCTCAAAAATATGAAAAAATGAAGAAGTTATGGCTTTTACCGCAAAACATGTCATTTTAAAACCCTAATGCACAATAGTCCACTTGGAGCCCATTTTTCGTGATCTTTACATATCCAAAAATGTGTTTCAATGATGGAATATTGTAGTTCAAGAAGATACGAATCCAACAAGACCAATTTGAGGCCATTTGGATTTATAGATTTCATTTTATTCAAGTTTTATTCAAAAGAGCAAAAGTTGGAAAATCTGAAAAATGGCATTTTGGCAGTTTCTGCCACTCAAGGGCCGGGGCCCTCTTCCCTTTGTTATTTAGAGGGCCGGGGCCCTAGTTACTGTTCACCGACAGAATTTTTTTAATTTCGGGTCGGGTCGGTTTGTTTTTAACGGGTCGGTTTAAATCAATTATAACTAAAATGGGTAAAAATATTTTAACATTAATATAATTAATTTGGGACCCAATAAAAATAAAATATATAATTATTTATTATGTGGATATTAAATAAAAATTTAGAGTCATGAAGGTAATTAATTACTATTTAATTAATATTAAATAATAATTAAAATGAAAAGAGATAGTAACTAATTATTTATTTAGTAATAAATAAAGGGTAATATAAGTAATAAAATATTATTAAATAGTTAATAATATTAGATAATAAATAAAATATTATTAAATAATTAATAATATTAGATAAGTAATAAAATATTATTAAATGATTAATAATATTAGATAATGAATAAAATATTATTACATAGTTAATAATATTATATACTTAATAAAATATTATTAAATGATTAATAATATTAGAAACTTAATAAAATATTATTAAATGATTAATAATATTAGATACTTAATAAAATATTATTAAATGAGTTAATAATATTAGATAATTAATAAAATATTATTAAATGTTTAATAATGTTAGATACTTAATAAAATATTATTAAATAGTTCATAATATTAGATAATGAATAAAATATTATTAAAGGATTAATAATATTAGTTAATCCTAGAAGATTTATAAGGTATTATTAAATGATGAATAATACTACAATGCTAATAAAATATTATTAAATTGTTAATAATATTAGAAAATTGTTTGAACTATATTAAATAGTTAATATAGGTTCTTTGTGTTTGAAATATTATCAAGTAGTGATAATATTTCCTAAGTGTTTAATTACCCATAATTAATCAATTATGTGGTTCGTAAGGTTTATAAAGGTCATTATACTTACAAGTATATGATACTAATTTAAGATCAAATTGATTTAATTGTTAGGTCCGTTCAAGGATTGTTAGATTAATTTGGTTAGCAGTAAACGACGCACGAGGCAAGTTTTCTAACTTTAACTTGTAATTCTTATTGCAAGTCTTCTACCCTTAACTTGTACTTATTGTTGCAATTATTATTCAACCATATTTACATTTCAATTATTGTTGAGCAAGTATTCTACACTCGTAGATATTTGACAGATCTTTAAGTGAATTAATTATCAAAAATTACTTCACATCGCTATTGACTATTGTATTCGCACATAGTGCTTTGCAAACTGTTTAAGAACGTCTAAGCTAATTGTTTCGGCTAGACAAATGCATGTTAAATTCATTTAGTTGAATATTATAAAAGCTTATCCAAACCATTGGCTGGTGCGGATTCTTACAGTAAGACTGAGATAGAACAACCCTAGTTAAAGGGGATTTTTAATTGTCGGAGATCCGACAGCGCGCAAGAAAACTAAATGTGATGCATATACATAGGACATGAGAGGACTGATCCCCTCAAGTGTCCCGTTATTTTTAAACAAGGAGTCAGACATTGTATGTCTGTTTTACCCTGGTAGCAGTTCATGGTCCTTAAATACCACTCAGCAGTAAAGAGTCAATCCCTTCTTTTATTGAACATTGATTCTTGTTATCTTTCACAATTGCTATTGTTGAAACCTTGAAGTTATTTCCATTCATCATGATATATCGTATGATTGTTGTTTATAAACTTGCTGAGCCATTTAGTTGCTCATTCTTGCTATATCATGACTATATTTCAGCCATTCCCGAAAGCTCTAAATCGGACAAAGGCAAGGGGAAAGCGAATGCTTAGTTTTAAGTAATTGCATGCTAGTTTAATTTACTGTTATGTAATTACTGTCGTAAATCTTTTGTATTTTCCTTAAGTTATGTAATGTTTAAGATTAAGGTAATAGACCTTGGGAAGTTGTAACCTTTTGATTGAGGAACCTTTTGTATTATTCCGCGAAGTTGAATACAATTTATGTATTTCATTATGGTTAAGTATTGTACAGTGAGAACCAAACCCGAGGTTAAAGAACCCGGATTTGGGGTCGTCACAATAAACATGTTAATATAGTTATTAATGTGTAGCTGTAATATTTATGTCATGCTTGAGTTTAATAGGTTTGGTTTGTATTTTGGTATATTTTATATGCTAAAATATGTGTTTAATAGTGTGTAAACAAGTTTTGGAATTTATGTCCAAAAATATTTTTATAAAACTTAGGTTTGATGTTCTAATATTATAGAACATTAAATCATGAGAAAAATAAAGTTTGAATCACTCAAAATGGAGTTATACACGAAAAGTTATGATTTATAGTAATTTATGTGATTTAAATTTTTTTATAAAAAAATATGTTATTAAATCATGAAAAATTAATTTGTTCATGTTATAAATTAATATAAGGTGATTGGTAATTTTTTTGGATTTTTATTGAGGAGTTAAAGATTTATTGAAGGTATAATTTCATTTAATGGATACACTGTTCACAATCTGCTGAGTGAAAAAAAAAAGCATTTGGCCGCGCAATGCGCGCGTACCACTGTTCACCTAACGACGCGGAGCCAAACGACATCGTTTGGCGTCGGTAGGAAATTACTCTGCGCGTTATGCGGGGAGGCCATTTCCGGCCTTTCAAAAACGACGCCGTTTTGGTCCGAAAAACTTGTAACGCGCGCCATGCGCGGTATTTATTTTTTCGTAGAAATTACATTTATGCCCCTCCGTGTTTTTTTCGGCGAAATGACCATTCTGCCCTCGGTTCAGTTTTCGAATTATTTACGAAAATGTCATTCGGGTTAATTTTAATTAATTTAAATATTTAAAAATTAATTTAAAATTATAACAAAAATAATAATAATACAAAAATAATATTGGGGAGGATATTTTTCTTTAAGTTTAATATTTAAATATTTTAAATATTAATCTAGTTGGCTAATCATGGTTAAGTTAAATAAATTTATTATTTATTTATTATTTTAAATGTTAATAATAAATAAAGATGATAAATTAGCAATTATTATTTAATGCCTATTAAATAATACTTAAAGAGAGATAAAATTTATAAATGAATTGTTTATTATTTAAATATTATTAAATAATAAATAAGGATAATTAAGTAATTAATTATTATTTAATTAGCATTAAATAACGATTAATGGAAATTAAGTTATTAGAGTAATAATTTATTATTTAATTTAAATAATAAATAAGAATGATTTGATTATTATTTAACCTTAAATAATAATTAAAATTAATTAAATAATTAATTATTATTTAATTGACATTAAATAATAATTAAAGAGGATTAAGATTAGTAAACTATTATTTAATTTTCTTAAATTAAATAATAAGTAAGGTTAATTACTTAGATTAATTATTGGTTGATTAACAATAAATTAAAGAAGGTTAAAACTAAGTTAATAATTATTTATTATTTAATTATAATTAAATAATAAGTAAGTACAATTAGTTATTATCTATTTTAAATAATAACTAGAGTTAATTAATTAATTTCTATTTAATCAATATTAAATAGTAATTAAATAGAGATTGAGTTAATAAAATAAATTGAATTTAATTGTGATTTAATTAAACAATTGTAATAAGTTGTTTAAGGGTTTAATAAGTGTCCAACACTTAAGAAAAATATTTTCTAACTTATTAACCTAAAATGATTAAGTGTCTATAAGGTTAATAATATTGTTTTGACTAATGTAAATTATGTGTTAGTACTTATGTGTGGTAAATAAGTTCATTATTAAGCGTATAGTTATGCAAATACGCCGTACTAATTATTAGACCGACTTTATTAATGTTAGGTCTTTCAAAGCAAGTTAGTTAAAGCTAGACAATTATTGTAGCTGAGCAAACAGGCAAGTTCTCTAACCCTACTCATTTATTGTTGAACAAGTTTCTATACGTGTATTTATTGTCAAAGCTTGAAGTGGTTTAATTATTTAAAATTATCACACATTCATATTGTTTATAAAATCGCACTTAGTGCACTTGAAGCTTATTAGTTCTTGATTCATGAACTGAATTAAAAATGTCAAAAGCTAATAGTTCAGCTAGACATTACGTTTATAAATTCAATACTTGAATACTTTTAAAAGCTTATCCAAACCATTGTTGGGTGCGGATTTCTTATATTAAGTCTGAGAATTGAACAACCCTAAATTAGGGGATTTTGTGTCGGGAAACCGACTTTGGCGCCAGTGACTAAATGTAATGCATATACAGCGGGTTGAATAGACTGATCCCCTTGAAAACCAAACAACTAAAAGGGTCAGAGGAAACTCTATTATTACCTCGTTAGTTCAGGGTCCTTAGTGACCGCTCAGCATTTTTAAGATTCAAATCTTCTGTTTATTAAAAATTTGAATCTTGTTTCATTCACAATTGTTATATCTATTGTTGAATCATTGATGATATTTCCCTTTCATTCATGATATATTAAATCTCTATGATTGTTCTAAACTTGCTGAGCAAACTAGTTGCTCATTCTTGTTATATCATGAACCATTTTTCAGATAATCCTGATTGCTCAAAGAAGGATAAAGGAAAAGGAAAGGCCAGAGCTTAAGTTAGTTTATGCATGCTAATTAGAAGCTTAAATGTGTATTTACTATTGAAATACCTTTTGCAATTCCTTATGATAGGAACTGTTTGATGTTAAGGTTGATAGACCCTGGTATTGTAACCTTTTGAAGGGAACCAATATGTATTATTCCGCGATATTTAAATGCAATGTATGTATTTAATTGTTAGTAATGTGTTGAATAGTGAGAACCAAACTCGAGGTTATGGAACCCGAATTTGGAGTCGTCACAGGTTGGTATCAAAGCTGTAGGTTAGAAACGTTAGGATTTGCGAAACCTAAGTTATAACCTTAGTACTAAACTCATATCGAGTGTGTTAGGAGATGAATCGGGAAGATTCATCATGTTGTGTATTGTTGGAGATGGATTGAGAAAATCCATCGAGCCGAGATGTACATGATAAAATATCATTTCATTTCATCAATGAATATATTTTATTGCTGTACTAACGTGTGTTATTTTTTATGATATAGGATGGCAGAGATCGGACAGTCGAGTCGCACTGCTGAGGAGGACTATATTGATATCCACATGGATACTGCACAGCCGCTGGTGGCTGCACCCGTAGAGGAGCCAGAGTCGGATCCAGAGGAGGGGGATCGTGTGGAGCCCGTTTTGGGCGGAGTCATGAGGCCTTACAGTGAGGATGAGGCCGAGTCAGAGGAGTCTGAGGAGGAGGAGTCAGCTGATGGCATGGGCACCACTGCCGCTGACATCATAGAGGGACTGACCACTAGGAACGAGGAGCTGGAGGCAAGGGTCCAGCATTTAGAGGAGCAGAACCGGACCCACCAGCACATGGAGGATCAGTATAGGGATGCGGCTTATCAGTTCTCTGGCGAGAACACAGAGCTGAAGGAGAAGATCGTAGGATTGGAGGATCAGGTACAGGAGTACGAGGATTCGGTGGAGCACTTTGCAGTGCTGACACATCAGCTGGTAGATCAGGATGTGGAGTTGCAGGCTAAGTTAGCAGTAGCTGAGACTAGGCTAGCCGAGGCTGAGCTGAAGGTTCAGCAGGTTCAGGCAGAGAAGGCCGCCATCCGTGCACACTGGCAGGAGGCGATAGAGGACCGTATTGAGATGGAGACACAGCGGGATGCCGCTCATGGTCAGATGATGGAGCTAGAGGAGGAGGTCCGCGAGAAGCGGGTGAGGACGGATAGACTTAGCTATGTCTACCGATCTTCATATGGTAGGCTTCAGAGCAGGGTGCACTACTACCCAGCTGAGGAGGGCCAGTTGATGCACACTATCAACAGGAGAGTGGTGATGGCCATCGGGGATGAGGAGTATGACGACGCGATCCGTAGGGGGATGCGCATTCAGTAGTAGTAGTTATTTTCTAATTTCGTATGTAAATAGATGCAGTAGAACCCAACTTTTGTTTTATTAGAGAGTTAATATGTCACTAAATCCCAACTCTAGGAAGTTGTAGGATATGTCAGATCCCATCTTTTGTAGCTTCTCTGGGATAGAAGCATTTATAGCAGTATGCTTTTGGATGTAAAGTGCTATGCACTACTGTTTTAGCATATAAATATAAATGAAGTCAAATTTATGTTATATGCGTGTTGAAATAATTACTTGTATGTTAACTAAACATTGCCTAAGATACAAAATAATGAAATGAAAAAGATGTAAACAGTATAATAATGTAAATTTTTGTTTATAACAGAAAATGCCGCCACGTAGACAACCACCAAGGAACCAGGGGGTAGAAGAGTCAGTTAACAACGACGCGGGGGGACACAACGTAGACCCTATGCAAAACTTTGTCGACATGCTAGCTGAGGCAATGCAAAACCGCCACCCTGTAGTAGCAAATCCGCCACCACCACCAAATCAGTTGGCGAATTTCAAAGATTTTAAAGCGGTGGGACCGCCAGAGTTTAGGGGAACGTCGGATCCGATAGAGGCCCAGTCTTGGATAAAGGAGATAGAGAAAGCGTTCGTTATCGCAAGAGTAGCTGAGGAGCAAAAGACAGTCTTTGCTACCTACATGATGAAGAGCGAAGCCAATTTCTGGTGGGAAGCCAATCAGAATAGGGCTAGGGATGGTGTGGTGCCCTGGACAAAATTTAAGGAAATATTCGACGAGAATTATTTCCCGAAAAGTATGAAAAGTAGGATGGAGGTAAGGTTTCTAGAACTGAAACAGGAGAACATGTCGGTACCGGAGTACGCTGCAAAATTTAATGAGCTGGCCAGGTTCGCTCCACATCAGGTAGACACGGAGGAACGCAAGGCCAGGAGGTTCGAGAATGGATTGAGACCTTGGATATTCAACAAGGTAGCAGTACTGCAGATTGACTCGTTCGCAACTTTGCTAGAGAAGTCAATCATTGCTGAAGGAGGAAGCGACGCGTTAACCAAGTACAACCAGGAGAGAAACAAGAAGAAAAATGAAGGGGGAAGCAAGAACAACAACAGTGGAGGCAATAATAACAGCAACAAGCGTAAATGGGACAACAGCAGCGACAAGAGCTCGGGGAATCAACAAGGAAGTGTTCAGAAAAGGCCGACGTGTAATATTTGTGGGAAGAACCACTTCGGGGAGTGCAGGAAAGGGAAGAATACATGCTATAATTGCGGTCAGGTGAGACATATTTCTCCAAATTGTCCCATCCCAAAGAAAGTGAGATGCTTTTCTTGCGGAGCATCTGACCACATGATAAAAGATTGCCCTAAGAAGAAGAATGACGGGAGTAGCGGCTACAAGGGCAATAACAGCAAACTGGCTATCGGGGGACCAGTACCACAGAACAAGCCGACAGCCCGGACTTTCAATATGACGGTACAGGATGTCGTGGGGTCAAAAGACGTGGTGTCAGGTATTATTCCGATCAATAATATAAATGCATATGTATTGTTTGATTCGGGTGCTACCTGTTCATTTGTGTCTGATGATTTCGCTAGACGATTAGAGTTGCCTAGGGACAAACTAGAAAACTCAATGAACATAGAAGTTGCTAATAAAGAAGTGATTCCGGTAGAGTACATACATAGAAATTGTTGTGCTGAAATCAGGGGTCAGAAATTAAATGTGAATCTAATTCCAATACGTCTGGGGGAATTTGATGTAATACTTGGGATGGATTGGTTGTTTAACCACGGGGCGATAATTGATTGTCAGAAGAAATGCATACACCTTAAGACACCAAATAAGTCTAAGGTCGTATTTTATGGCAGCAAATCGTCAAGACAGTCTTCTTGTTTGACGATGATGCAAGCCAAGAAATTATTGAAGAAAGGTTGTGTAGGGTATTTGGCTCATGTGGTTGACACACAAGTGGTGAGTCCCGGGATGGAGCAAATACCAGTAGTTAGGGAATTTATGGATGTTTTTCCAGATGTATTGCTGGGTTTACCGCCGGACAGGGAGATAGAATTTGTGATTGATTTAGTACCGGGGACAGCACTGATATCGAAAGCACCATATAGGATGGCTCCAGTAGAACTGAAGGAATTGATGGTGCAATTGAAGGAGTTGTTAGATAATAAGTACATTCAGTCAAGTGTTTCTCCATGGGGAGCACCGGTGCTGTTTGTAAAGAAGAAGGATGGATCGATGAGATTGTGTATGGATTATAGAGAGTTGAATAAAGTAACAATTAAGAACAAGTACCCGTTACCACGAATTGACGATCTTTTCGATCAATTGAAAGGGGCGAAGTACTTTTCAAAGATTGACTTAAGGACTGGTTATCATCAGTTGAAAGTCAGGAAGGAGGATATACCCAAGACGGCATTCAGAACTCGATATGGGCATTATGAGTTTCTGGTCATGTCGTTTGGACTAACGAATGCGCCAGCCGCATTTATGGACATGATGAACAGAATATTCAAGCAATACTTGGATAAATTTGTAGTCGTGTGCATTGACGATATTTTGGTGTATTCCAAAACGGAGGAAGAGCATGCTGAACACCTAAGATTGGTGTTGGAGATTTTACGGAAGGAGCAGTTGTACGCTAAGTTTTCAAAGTGTGAATTCTGGTTGGAAAGAGTTCAATTTTTAGGTCATGTTATTGACAAGGAAGGAGTTTCGGTTGATCCGGCGAAGGTTGAATCGGTAATGAATTGGGAACAATCAAGGACGCCGACAAAAGTAAGAAGTTTCTTAGGGTTAGCGGGTTACTATCGGAGATTCATTCAAGACTTCTCAAAGATAGCAACACCGTTAACCAACTTAACAAGAAAGACGGTAAAATACGTGTGGACGGAGAAGTGTGAGGAAAGTTTTCAGGAGTTAAAGAAAAGACTTAGTGAAGCACCTGTATTGACCTTACCAAACGATACAGGAGGTTTTACGGTCTACAGTGATGCATCGCACAAGGGGCTTGGCTGTGTGCTTATGCAAAACGGCAAAGTCGTTGCGTATGCGTCCAGACAATTAAAAGATTATGAGAAGGGATATCATACCCACGACTTGGAATTGGCAGCAGTAGTGTTTGCCCTTAAAATTTGGAGGCATTACTTATATGGAGAGAAATGTGAGATATTCACAGACCATAAGAGTCTAAAGTATATCTTCACACAGAAGGAGTTGAATATGAGGCAACGGAGATGGTTGGAATTGATCAAATATTATGATTGTGAAATTCTATATCATCCCAGCAAGGCCAACGTAGTAGCGGATGCTCTGAGTAGAAAGAGCAGGGAGAAATTGTTCATATTGACAGATCAAGAACAATTGGTTCAAGAGATGGCTCGAATAGAGTTGGAAGTGAGAAGTCCAAACGAGTCAATAGAAGTCGAGGTGAGCCCCACCTTGTTAGATAGGGTGAAAGAGGCTCAAGACAAAGATGAGGAATGTGACAGAATCCGGAAGAGGATGACCGATGGAGAAGAGGTCAAGTTTAAAATTGATAGCACGGGATTGCTGAGATTTGAAAATCGTGTTTGGGTACCGCTAGTGCCTGAATTACGAGAGAAAATTTTGCAAGAGGCCCACAGTACGAGATACTCGATACATCCGGGGAGTACGAAGATGTATCAAGATCTACGTCAGCATTTTTGGTGGCCGAATTTAAAAAGGGAGGTTGCAGAATGTGTCAACCGATGCCTAACTTGTCAAAGGGTAAAGGCCGAACATCAGAGACCAAGTGGATTGTTACAGCCGTTAGAAATTTCTGAGTGGAAATGGGAGCATATCACAATGGATTTTATGGTAGGACTTCCAGCAACACAGAAGGGATATGACGCAATTTGGGTGATTGTGGATCGGCTAACAAAGTCAGCGCACTTTTTGCCGATCAAGATTAGGTTCAGTTTGGATCAGTTGTCCAAATTGTACATCAAAGAGATAGTTTCAAGACATGGGGTGCCGGTATCGATTGTGTCAGACAGAGATCCGCGCTTCACGTCAAAATTTTGGAGAAGTCTTCAGGAGAGATTGGGGACACAGTTGAGAATGAGTACAGCGTATCATCCGCAGACTGATGGGCAAAGTGAGAGAACAATTCAGACATTGGAAGATATGCTCAGGGCCTGCGTGATGGATTTCAAGGGCAGTTGGGAAATTCATCTACCACTAGTTGAGTTTGCATATAACAACAGTTATCATGCGAGCATAGGTATGCCGCCTTACGAAGCTTTATATGGCAGAAAATGCAGAACACCTCTATGTTGGGATGAGGTAGGAGAACGCCGACTGTTGGGGCCAGAATTGGTTCAACAGACGGTAGAAATTATCAAGGTAATAAGAGCTCGGCTAGTAGCAGCTCAAGACCGTCAAAAGAAATACGCCGATTTACATAGACAGAAACGAGACTTCGAGGTGGGGAGTTTTGTGTTCATTAAGGTATCTCCCTGGAAAGGGAAGATCAGGTTTGGAAAGAAGGGGAAATTGAGTCCAAGGTTCATAGGACCGTTCGAAATATTGAGAAGAGTGGATGAAGTAGCATACGAGGTAGTTTTACCTCCTGAATTGGAACATATTCACAATGTGTTTCACGTGTCGGTATTGCGGCCATACAAACCAGACTACAAGCACATTATTGATGACAGATCATATTGATGACATCTCTGGATCGTATAACAATAGAAAGATCGCATTGCACGAACATATCGTATTGAAAGTGAGATCGTGTAATGTCCTAGAATTTTCACATCTTTATTAATTAAATTATTAATTTAATTTCCAACGAGTTAGTTTACGAGATTATTTAAATCTTTTTATGTGATTAATTAATTATGTGATTAAATAATTATGTAATTAATTACTAAAATTAATTAAAGGGGGTCACTAATATGTTATTAAATTAGTGAACAAACCCTAAAGTTTTAATATCAAAATAATTGATAAGTTTCCTATTAATTAAATATTCAATTAAATTGAATATAATGAGTGAATTAAATATAATAAATTAATTAATATGATTATTAATTAATGTAAATAATGTGAAATATTAATAATAATATTTATTAGTCCATTTAATAATTTAATACTTATGGGTTAGAATATTTAATTATTTATTCAATATAATTATTTATTTAATCATGGATTGAATAATTAATGTGTAAATTATTAAATTAATCCAACATGGGTCAATTAGTAGCCCAAGTGGAGAATAATAAAATTTGACAATTTAGTAGCCCAAACAATTTAATAGAAGCCCAATTGGTATTTTAAATTAAAGCTCAATGATTGGCCCACTTGAAAAATACTTAATTAAACTATTAATTATTTAAAAAGTGAAATGTGACAATGAATTTGGGACAAAATAAAAGCTATCAGCCGACATGTTGGAGAGGAGAGAGAAAAAGTGATGTTTTGAATTATTTTTATTTTCTATTTATTTAATTAAGGATTGCTTGTTTGATTTTTTAAAATACATGGACTATGCTTCTTTTCACCAACTAAGTCATGGCTAGCTTTCTTGTGTAAGTATCCATATAGGGGCATGGGCTAAATTATTAGATATATTATGTATCTATCATATTTGCAAGTATACTTACAATTTAGTAGCTTTTGAAAGTCATTTCTCATCTTTTATTTTCAAACAAAAGAGAGAGCTAGAGAGCATTTGAGAGGGTGAGAAAATTTGAGAGCAAAATACTAAGAGAAGAGAAGGAGTCTTGGTTCATGTCATCTTCCTTCACAACTTATTTTGGAAGAAAAAGAAGAATAGTCATTAAATCAAGGTAATGGTTATTTTAAATAAAGTTTTGTTTTTTAAATTAAATAAATCATCATGTTAGTATAAACATGTTAATATAGTTATTAATGTGTAGCTGTAATATTTATGTCATGCTTGAGTTTAATAGGTTTGGTTTGTATTTTGGTATATTTTATATGCTAAAATATGTGTTTAATAGTGTGTAAACAAGTTTTGGAATTTATGTCCAAAAATATTTTTATAAAACTTAGGTTTGATGTTCTAATATTATAGAACATTAAATCATGAGAAAAATAAAGTTTGAATCACTCAAAATGGAGTTATACACGAAAAGTTATGATTTATAGTAATTTATGTGATTTAAATTTTTTTATAAAAAAATATGTTATTAAATCATGAAAAATTAATTTGTTCATGTTATAAATTAATATAAGGTGATTGGTAATTTTTTTGGATTTTTATTGAGGAGTTAAAGATTTATTGAAGGTATAATTTCATTTAATGGATACACTGTTCACAATCTGCTGAGTGAAAAAAAAAAGCATTTGGCCGCGCAATGCGCGCGTACCACTGTTCACCTAACGACGCGGAGCCAAACGACATCGTTTGGCGTCGATAGGAAATTACTCTGCGCGTTATGCGCGGAGGCCATTTCCGGCCTTTCAAAAACGACGCCGTTTTGGTCCGAAAAACTTGTAACGCGCGCCATGCGCGGTATTTATTTTTTCGTAGAAATTACATTTATGCCCCTCCGTGTTTTTTTCGGCGAAATGACCATTCTGCCCTCGGTTCAGTTTTCGAATTATTTACGAAAATGTCATTCGGGTTAATTTTAATTAATTTAAATATTTAAAAATTAATTTAAAATTATAACAAAAATAATAATAATACAAAAATAATATTGGGGAGGATATTTTTCTTTAAGTTTAATATTTAAATATTTTAAATATTAATCTAGTTGGCTAATCATGGTTAAGTTAAATAAATTTATTATTTATTTATTATTTTAAATGTTAATAATAAATAAAGATGATAAATTAGCAATTATTATTTAATGCCTATTAAATAATACTTAAAGAGAGATAAAATTTATAAATGAATTGTTTATTATTTAAATATTATTAAATAATAAATAAGGATAATTAAGTAATTAATTATTATTTAATTAGCATTAAATAACGATTAATGGAAATTAAGTTATTAGAGTAATAATTTATTATTTAATTTAAATAATAAATAAGAATGATTTGATTATTATTTAACCTTAAATAATAATTAAAATTAATTAAATAATTAATTATTATTTAATTGACATTAAATAATAATTAAAGAGGATTAAGATTAGTAAACTATTATTTAATTTCCTTAAATTAAATAATAAGTAAGGTTAATTACTTAGATTAATTATTGGTTGATTAACAATAAATTAAAGAAGGTTAAAACTAAGTTAATAATTATTTATTATTTAATTATAATTAAATAATAAGTAAGTACAATTAGTTATTATCTATTTTAAATAATAACTAGAGTTAATTAATTAATTTCTATTTAATCAATATTAAATAGTAATTAAATAGAGATTGAGTTAATAAAATAAATTGAATTTAATTGTGATTTAATTAAACAATTGTAATAAGTTGTTTAAGGGTTTAATAAGTGTCCAACACTTAAGAAAAATATTTTCTAACTTATTAACCTAAAATGATTAAGTGTCTATAAGGTTAATAATATTGTTTTGACTAATGTAAATTATGTGTTAGTACTTATGTGTGGTAAATAAGTTCATTATTAAGCGTATAGTTATGCAAATACGCCGTACTAATTATTAGACCGACTTTATTAATGTTAGGTCTTTCAAAGCAAGTTAGTTAAAGCTAGACAATTATTGTAGCTGAGCAAACAGGCAAGTTCTCTAACCCTACTCATTTATTGTTGAACAAGTTTCTATACGTGTATTTATTGTCAAAGCTTGAAGTGGTTTAATTATTTAAAATTATCCCACATTCATATTGTTTATAAAATCGCACTTAGTGCACTTGAAGCTTATTAGTTCTTGATTCATGAACTGAATTAAAAATGTCAAAAGCTAATAGTTCAGCTAGACATTACGTTTATAAATTCAATACTTGAATACTTTTAAAAGCTTATCCAAACCATTGTTGGGTGCGGATTTCTTATATTAAGTCTGAGAATTGAACAACCCTAAATTAGGGGATTTTGTGTCGGAAAACCGACTTTGGCGCCAGTGACTAAATGTAATGCATATACAGCGGGTTGAATAGACTGATCCCCTTGAAAACCAAACAACTAAAAGGGTCAGAGGAAACTCTATTATTACCTCGTTAGTTCAGGGTCCTTAGTGACCGCTCAGCATTTTTAAGATTCAAATCTTCTGTTTATTAAAAATTTGAATCTTGTTTCATTCACAATTGTTATATCTATTGTTGAATCATTGATGATATTTCCCTTTCATTCATGATATATTAAATCTCTATGATTGTTCTAAACTTGCTGAGCAAACTAGTTGCTCATTCTTGCTATATCATGAACCATTTTTCAGATAATCCTGATTGCTCAAAGAAGGATAAAGAAAAAGGAAAGGCCAGAGCTTAAGTTAGTTTATGCATGCTAATTAGAAGCTTAAATGTGTATTTACTATTGAAATACCTTTTGCAATTCCTTATGATAGGAACTGTTTGATGTTAAGGTTGATAGACCCTGGTATTGTAACCTTTTGAAGGGAACCAATATGTATTATTCCGCGATATTTAAATGCAATGTATGTATTTAATTGTTAGTAATGTGTTGAATAGTGAGAACCAAACTCGAGGTTATGGAACCCGAATTTGGGGTCGTCACAGATCGTACAACATAAGAAAGATTGTATTACAAAGGATGATCATATTGCAAGTCGAGTTCATGGAACAACAGACGGATCGCATTACGAAAACAAGATCGTATTGCAATTCTAATTCTTATAGTAAGAGATGTTCATAAAGCAAGGAAAAATCATATTGTAAAGTTCATATAAAAGTTCATACCATATAGCTGGAGAAGATCGTATAGAAGCCCAATTCGTATTGAAGCTTGTTTGATCGTATAGTTATATACTTTCTATATGATTAGTTCATTTCTTATAGTGGTAAAAACTAACAGAATACTGACAATGGAAACATCATATGATGAAGGGCTCAATGCAAATATCGCTAAGTCAGAGCAAAAATCTAAAGTTTAAAAATGCATGTGTCTACTGACTAGTTGACATTGAATGATTAGTCAAAGAATTACTATATTTGAAAATCTGATAAGCTGACAAAACAGAAAGACGTTTTGCCTAAACAAAAAAAATGCTCACTGCAGATATTTCAAGAATCAAGACAATTAATGAACAACGATTATATTGCAACAAAAAGATTTCTAAAGCATTATAAAAGTTCAAGCAGAATTCAAATTAAAAGAAGAGCGAAGAACAAGAAAAAACTCTGAAAAAATTCTACAAGAATAAAAAGTCACTATACGAAAAATAGAACTACTCAAGCTGCTAAGTACCAAAGAGAAAAATCATATTGCAAACTTAACAGCAATACATAATCATCTTTATTTTCTACCAGTGTTTGTGTGACAATTTGCCAAGTCTGTGTGACTTAAAGAGATTTAAGTGATCTAGACTAAGTGTCCTTATTTTCTGAGACTAAGTGACTCAAAAGAACCTTAGTGGTTTCGTTGTAATTGATCTGTGTGATCATATCCTTAGTGAATTTCTAACTCGTGGAGTAGAAGAGTGGATGTATGAGTTATTCAGTCTCCAAACCACTAAAACTTTGTTGTCTCTCTCTATATATATTTTTTATTTCTACACTTACTTTCAATCATATTTTATATTGTAATTGTGTATGACTTTATTTCAGAATTTTGTTTGCTAAAATTTTATCTAAGGGGGATATTTAAAATTATACTTCGCTGCATTTTACAAAAGCTGATAAATTTTTTATAAACCAATTTTAAAACAAATCAAAAGTTTTGAAAAGACCTATTCAACCATCTCTTCTAGAGCTTTTATGTGCCTCTAAAAACCTTTACATTGTAATCAAATACATATTTTATATATGTAATCAAAGAGTAAAAAATTATTCAAAAAAAAAAAATTAGCTCGGGAGCGTTGTTCTCGAATTCCTGCCAAATTATATATAGCCTCACAATATTTTAATTCCATTCGATAAAATTCCTAGCATCATCACTGTCGAGAGGTGAGGCACACCTTACATTAAACGTGAGGTGCCCCTTATATTTAAAAAATTATAAAATACCTTTTTGTACAAAAACATGAAAGGGAGTCTATTAATTTTACAAAAACATCATTTTTATATGATAACTCACTCAATTACATATGATATCCTTCACATTCTTTTTTGTCATATTTTAATAATTATATGTTTGTAAATATTATATTTTTATAGCTATTTTTTGTACACGTATGTATAATTTAATTTTACAGTTATATAATTATATTATAATAATAAGTAAGAATATAAAAAATAGAAACAGGTTACCCACGGTAACTAATAAAAATCTAATAGATAATACCCAAACCCTTGAATCCTGTGACATTGGGTTCGGAATTTTGGGGTGGTATAAAAATTCGGTCCCACCTCGACCTATTGTCATTCATATTCGAATTCATCACTAATTATATATATATATATATAATAATGCATTAAGATCTTATTTAATAATTTTATCAACTTATTTTATTTGATTATAAATTAATACTGAATTAATTATTTAAAGTTATTTTTTAACACAATATATAAATTCTTTATATTCCATAAAATATATACAATAATTGTATACATATATATGCATATATGACATAATTTGAAAATTAATGAATTTAGAGAAAAACAACTCTTATATTCAAATTATTCGATGTATAAAAATAGATTCAATATATCAAAATAAATTATGTCTTTAGCATATTATTTACGTGTGTGTTTATTAACACACACACACACACACACACACACATATATATGTATGAGAATAATTCAGGTCCAAAGTTGGACTGAAGTATTTATTCATCCAACGTAATTTTATCTGTCTGTTTCTGTTGTGAGACTGAAAGGCTAAAAAATAGGATATCGCATAACAATTGTGCAGTGCCTAACAAATTGTTATGTGATATATGACCCACATAAAAAATTATCAAATTACCCCTCAACTTACTAAAAGAAATACAAGTATTGCACAATTGTTATGCAGTTCCTATTAGAGCCGCATAACAATTGTACGGTATACTACAAAAATAAGAAAAGAGCTGCAGTAGGAAAAAGAAGAAGGGAACCGCACAAAAAAAAAGAAAAAAAAAAAAAGAAAAGGAACCGCACAAAATAAAGAAAGGAATCGCACAATTGTAATCGCATAACAATTGTGCAATAAAAAAAAAAGAACCAAGATGGAACAAGAAAGAACAACATAACAATTGTGTCGTAGGAAAAAAAAAAAAAAAAGAGCTACAATATATATAAAAAATAAACCTGCACAATTATTATGTAATATTAAGTGGTACTACATAACGATTATGCGATACTTAATAGTATAACATAACGATTACAACAAAAGGCATCAAGTATTGCTGCTTGCCTTATTCCCTATATCAAGGCCTAGCAAAAGGAATAAGTAAATAGAGATTTAGTCACTATATGCGTAAAAACTCTAGCATCAAGTATTGCTGCTTGCCTTATTCCCTATATCAAGGCCTAGCAAAAGGAATAAGTAAATAGAGATTTAGTCACTATATGCGTAAAAACTCATTTAGATATTCAATAGTGTTAGAGGGACACCTTTTCATATTGAAATCGGTGAAATGAATGCTTTATGCCATGCTCAGTAGTAAATTGGCCCTCGGCACGACTCATCAAATTCAAAAGTGAATACGTTCAATCATCGATTTGAATTTAAACTTGTACAGAAAGAATTATAAAAAATTATTGGACAACTTGGGCCGTCAGGAGTGGCAAATATTTAGTAGGCTAAAATATTATATATTAAATAATTTATATTTTTATTATTTATCTTGTATTTATAGTACTCGTTATGCTCAACATGATCATGATTTCTATTGAGAATCATGTATTAGAAACTCTATTGGAGAATATGATAACTAGTTAATATTCGAAGTGATAAGACAACAATCCCGAGTTCTCTTGTAAGTACATTAAGCCTAATAAACTATAAAAATAGGCTTGTTATGAATAACCTATTTACACTAATAATACGCAGCCCAACACTGAGCCTGAAAGCATTGACTAGTGGAGCTGGTCTACCCAATACCATGTCCTTCAGTGTATTCTTCTTCATCTAAAAGCAGGAAATATATAACTTCATTTTATTTACTATGTAGTAATAAATAAACAAATAAATAATTTACCCCAATTATATAATTCCTTATCAAAATATATGAGAAAGGAGAAAGGGTTCGGATATGAACACGGCTTGCAGAAAGTGATGCCTCTGTCAGAAATAATATATTACATTCACATGGATGAATACAGAATATCACACACAGCAATAATCATAATGTCAAGAATTACCTGCTCATCAATCATTATAATACATATACCGCGCTCAACTTTACCACAACGCCCCAGCTCGTCCACTCATCTTGAAAACCAGATAACAATACCGACAATCATAAATTAATGTAAACACAATGCACAAGATTTTTCAAGTGAAATCATAAGACACCTGAATATACTTGATACTTGTTATGTGGCACCATGGGAACCGCATATTAATTGTGTATTTCCTTTTCTTTTTTCTTTTCTTTTTCTATTGCAACTCATTTTTTATCGCGACTCTTTTCTTATTTTTTGTTGTTATACGACTTTAATAGGTCTTATATAACAATTATGTGGTACTTCTTTTAACTAATTGAAAAGTAATTTGATTATTTTTTATGTCGGTCATATACTACATAATAATTTATTAAGCTACTAATAACAGTTATGCGATATCTTTTTTTTCTAAACCTTTCGATCTCGCATATATATATATATATATATATATATAGGAAAACTTTAAAAAACGAATTAAAGACGAACCGTCGTCTTTGGTATCTATGGCGACGGTTCGACCCGTCGCCATAGAAACTATGGCGACGGGTCGAACCGTCGCCATAGATACCAAAGACGACGGTTCGTCTTTGGTTCGCTTTTTAAGGTTCGCTGGAGAAGGGGAATATATATATATATATATATATATATATATATTGCACATGACTTTTATAAAAAATTGCACATGACTTTTATAAAAAATTACTCAAATTAAGAAATTAATTATTTACCACAAAAACTGAATACAAATAATTAACAAAACTCTAATTTAACATTATGAAATGTATTGGTCAAAACAAAAGTGTATACTATACATTAAAATAAGAATTCAAAAATTTAATATAATTCATTTATTTATATTAATTTTTATATAAAATATAATTTAAAAAATACATTTTTTTTAGAAGTCCGTATCATATACGGGTTACCAATATAGTACTATCAAATCGATGTAGAATTTTTTTGAATATGCCTTTATTTCTTCACTTTTTTGCTCTCTCTACTTTTGTAAACTGTACTACTTTATCTCTCACCACATAAGTACAAAGAAATCTTTACATGCCCCGATTTTATTAAGTGCCCTTGTCGCACAAAATAAAGAAATAAAATAAAATTAGAGGAGTGAACATAAATAAGTTTTATTTTACACACAATGAACTTTAAGGGTAAAATAAACTTTACATGCACATTATGTATTTACTTTATGTACTTTAGACATTTTTTATAGGATATATTTTTTTGTAGTTCAATTATCTTTTGTGGGGCGAAAGGAGTACAAGATTTATTGTTTTTAAAAATTTAACAAATAATAATTTTAAATTTAAAAATATCTCAAATTAATTTTAAAATTTTAAATTCATACGGAATACTATTATATTTCGGAAGTGGAAGAGGTATGAAAAATATTCCTTTTAATTTTTTCAAAATAACTTTATTAAAAATATCTCAAATTAATATGAGATAATTTATTTTACTTTTCTAAAAATAAATTTATAATTAATAATTTTTTATACAATTTATGATGTTTATAATTATATTATTTAAAATTTTTAAAAATTATATCAATTTTAAAATTAAAATTGAAAATATAAAAGTATATCATCATAATATTCCCAAAGTCAAGTGTCTGTGGCGTCCTCCGCTGACCATTCCATCGTGACTGTGTCAGCTTTCGTAATTACCAGAGGATTTCCGGCAGTTCTTACGTGACATTCCTTGCAATAATTATAAAGGGAATTTTTTTATTTTTTATTTTACAAGAAATTTAATATTCTCTCTGATTATTTATTTATTATTATTATTATTATTTTAAGAGTGAGATTTGTTCCTTTTTATTTGTAGTTTGTGAATTTTAAATAAGCGTCAATAAAAATTGACTCAGTTTCTTATATTATCCATATATTAAATATTAATTTATCTCTCTTTTATATTTTTAATAAATTTTAAAATGATAATATTGAGATTTTAATTTATACCCGATCTAATCATTAGACAAGGTATTAATTATGTTTTTTAATTTTTGTGTTTTCTTTTAACACATTAATTAAAAATGATGAAGGGGGTATTTTCACAAAAACTCTTCTCACATGAATATTAGTTTCACTATTATTCATATGAAAAGAGTTTTGTACAAATATTATTTTTTCTTGAAAAAACATTAATTCCCTTAATGATATAATATACTCTATCCGTTTTAAAATATAAGATCAATATTGACTTTTGAAAAGTTAATTTTAAATATTCTTAAACTCAAAATTGACATAAATTCATTTAGTTTATGTCAATACAATTATAAATATTATAAACTAACTAAAAAGTACTATTACTTATAAGATTTATTATTTGTAGACCTTTTTTTATCACGACTTAATAATTTATTTAAAAATAAATAAATTAAAGTAGTGTTTGTTTCAGATTATTTAAAATAAGTTATAAATCGAGTACAACAACTTCAAGAAAAAAAAATGTTCTCATATAAGTTTTTTTCTAATTTATATTTATTGAGTGTTTTAACTAAATAATTTTGTATTATTTTCCAAACATAATAGCTAATTCTCGTATTAAATGTGTTTTGAAAAATGAACAAACTCTTGTAACTTCTTTTTTTTTGTTGATAAAACACAAACTTCATTCACATATAAAATAGATACAAGATTTAAACTTAACTATTATAGAAGTAATTAAGTATAAGTGCATAATATTTAAACACAACATTTATCTTAATCATTAAAAAATGGGACATGACATTAAATTTTATGTCATGTCCCACTTATTAATAATTAAAAGAAATACAATATTTAATTTTATATTTAAATATTATACAAGTAAAGTTATCTCATAGACATATAACAAACCAAACATCTTTACAAACCCAGAAAAAACCATTAGCCAAATAACTGAAAACTACAAATCAGAAACAAAAACCTAAAGAACAACTCAAGGAGACTTTCATGCAAATCATTGCTGAGAAATAGAAATTCGAACTTTTGTAGCATAACATGCTTGTCCTTGAGTTTTCTTCATGTATATTTATAGCAAAATCTACTGAAAGCTGATGGAAATTGTTACGAATTATTTCAGTCAAAATGGTAGTAGCAATAGTTGTCAGTATCAGTTAGTTTAGGAATGCTAGGTATTATCGTAATTAATCAATAATGTAAGGAAAATGTTCATTGGGAATCATCTAGAATTCCGAGGCAGAGAGCTTATATAGAATCCAATCGTGTAACAGAAGGGAGTAACAAATGAATGAAAATTCTTCTTCTTCTTCTTCTACTATTTCTCTTGTTTCTCTTGTAGTCTAGCTGAAAGACGTTAATAGCAGCATCATTGGTGCTTTCATTGAGAGTGTTCCAATGGAATATCCCAATTCTATGGATGCAAATTTGGCCCAAATTATAGAGCAGCTTTGTGCTACCATGGCCGCGCTCATACAAGAGCTTAAGGAACAACTTCGTCAAACTCCTACAGAGCAAACTGACAATCCATTGCAGAATCAAGCTCAACCAAACAACCTCAAAAATTAGATGACGTGGATCAGGATTTTAAGGAGGAGGAGAGCCATCAAGGGCAATTTCAAATTAGACAAGAGGATGCCCGAGTTATTCCTTAGGTTAGAGATCATAAGGAACTGCTAGCAAAAATTGAAGACCCAAGCTCACTTGTCAATCAAGATCGAGTACAATCAGCTCATGATAAGGTAACCTCTCTTCCTTGGGCAGTTTCCGGCGATAGCCTAATTTAAGTTCAACTTTTTGAGTTACAGCCAATTAATTCAATGTTTCTTATTCATAGCCTCAAAGCCAATTTGATTATAATAAGAATTATAATAACAATAATTATAATAATAATTATAATAACAATAATTAAAATAACAATAATAATAATAATAATTATTATTATTATTATAATAATAATAATAATAACAATAATAACAATAATAATAACAATAACAATAATAATTATTATAAAAACAACGGCAACAACAACAACAACAACAATAATAATGATAATGATGATGATGATGATGATGATGATGATGATGATGATGATAATAATAATAATAATAATAATAATAATAATAATAATAATAATGATAACAACAACAACAACAATAATAATAATAATAATAATAATTAATTAAAGATTATGGTTTAAAACTTAAAGTTGTCGAAATGAGATATGTAGAAAATGGGTAAAAAAAAAATTTTTAAATAATTTATTTGTGAGAAATTAAATGTGGGAATATTTTAATGATACATGTAAAGAATTTATTAAGAAAATAAATTCATTTGAGAAGTGAATGTAGATATACATATATGTATACCTAAAACGTGTTTGTTAGCCAAATAAGAGGATGAGTAAGTTAATACTCAATTAAACTAATAAATTAATTAGTTTAAATATGAAGTCATGAAATATAATTAATTAGGTTAATTATATTAGTATGAGTTAAATTTGTGAAAAATTTAGGATGATTGTCTTAAATGACAATAATGTGAAGTAATTAATCTAATTATTAAGTTGTTGTATAGAGTCCATTAATGGATTAAAGCAAGCCCAATATTTGAATGGTTGAAAGTCTTATTGGTAATTTATATAGAGGTCCAAATAAATTTATGGATCTAGCCTCATGAAGAGTCCAACTAATTTAATTATTACTAGTGAACTAGCCAAAAATGATTATAGATGTTAGCACAATATTGGAATAACATGAAGGTGGGTAATTAAATATAGAAGCCCAATGGAGTTAATGTAACAATTTAAAGTAATGAGCTCAAACACTTAAAAAGTCAATTGATGGTCAAAGTGTTGAAAAATTTGGTTGAGTGTAGAGAATTAACTAATATAAGGTTAATTGAATAACCTGAGTTAGTAGATAAGAAAGAGCATTAACCAAACATTGGTTAATTGCTAGGTGAATGAATGTGATGATGAGAATTAACTATGGATGAGTTAATTGAGTAACCCTATGTAATAAATCAATTAAATATTTAACTATGCATGGGTTAGTTGTAGGAAGAATATTATAGATACAATTATGTATGTATATAATTTACCAAGATAGAATTGGTAGATGACCATGGGTTGCATGTTGTAAAGAATTAACCATACCTTGGTTAATGGTTAGTTAAAAATATAAGTATTATATATATATATATATATATATATATATATATATATATATATATATATATATATATATATATATATATAATAATAATAAAAATAAAGAAAAATGGTGGAGTGTTGACCAAATATAGGGTCCCACTTAGAGATTGAGTAAAGATACATGTTACTTGTATTCAATTTAAATTGGTCAATTCAAGCTATGATGTGATTTAAATAAAATGTTATTGGTGAATATGTAGAGATATATATGTTGTAAGTATATGAATTGGTAGAGAGTTAACCAATGTTGGTTAAATGAATTAACCATAAGTAATAAGAAACTTTGTCTATCACCAACCCTAGTCAATGAAGATGGTCAATTCCTTAAATTTATGAATTTGAATTTGTAGAGAACTAACCATTGTTGGGTTAGTTGTTAACCCTAAGTGGTAATAAAAAAATAAAACATTAACCAATGCTAGAGTTAAGTGTTAGTAAATATATAAATATATTGATTATATATGTAGAGAGTTAACTATATGAGAGTTAGTGAATAGACCCTAAGTGGTATTGAATGTGTGAATTAATCCTCTTTGGGTTAAGTTATGTAGAATGTGTAGACATATAAAATATGTATACATATTTGGTGAGAGTTAACCAAACATTGGTTAATTGGTGGAGGATGAGAAGTTTTAACTAAGGTTGGATTTGGTAGATCAACCCTAAGTTACTTGATGTAAGTTAACCACATTGTGGTTAATTGTTGGAAGATGTGTGTGTATGATCAATTGATGAGCTTGGACCATGGTTGATAGTTAAGTTAACATAGATTACAAGAGTAAGAGCCTTAATCACACATTAGTTAAGTGTTGGAGAAAAATTGCTTTTGTTTTACTCTATTGGTTGCTTGAAAGTTATCTTGATGGTTGTCATTCTTGATGGTCAATCACCAAGTCAATCAAGTGGTCAATCCATCAAATAGTAAGCCTAATTTAGTGTCTAATTTTATCAATGTTAGTTGATTAGCAAGACTAAGCAAGCTTATAGGAGTTCTATAAATAAGACCATCAATAAGACTTAAAAAGCCTGTTGGTTCATTTGTTAGTTTTCTAAGTATTGTAGAGAGAGAAGCTCTAGAGAAAACTATAGAGCATACACTTGTGAGTTGAAGAAATTGCTTGAGGATAATCAATGTGGAGTTCCTAGTGAAGTCCATGGTCAAGAGGAAGAAAAGCATCCATGTCCAAGAGGTTCAAAAGTGCTCTATCTCTTCCTTAGTGCATTTTTTTATAGTATATATATGTTTTAATCGGTCAAAAAGTATTTTTAACCGATCAAAAGTTATTTTGATGCTCTAGAAGTCTAAATCTATGATATATAGGTAGATTCATAGTTTAGTATATTTAAAACAAGTATTGTTATGTGTAGTATGCATATAAATGGAAGAAAATTCTATATTGCGATTTACCGGTAAAATCCTAGATGGTTCGATCTTAAATTCCTTGTTAAAATATTTTCAAAAATATGATTAAACCATAAAATATTGTAAAACAAGAAGTTAAGAAGACAACAACATTAAGTTGGTGTCATTTGGATGTGTAGAGTTTATTTTATTAAAGTTTGAACTATTAAAACCAAGGATTTGTGATTTTAGTTTTTACTTTGTCCTTGTGAGCAGTTTTTTATCTAGTTCCGTTCGGAATTTGAATTTGTGATATAAAGAGAAATTGTAGAGGGGAAAATTCTGATAAGAATGAACTCAAGAATTACCCTAAAATATTTTAAAATGAAGAAGTTATGGCTGTCTGAGCGTCGGAGCGTCGGAGGATCGAGTAGTCAAAAAGTTGACTTTCTGAAAAAGGGGTCTGACGCACCTACGTCAGGACAATCTGCCTAGCAGATTTTTCTGGCTCCGGGTCGGGTCGGGTCGGTCCGGGTCGAGTTTTCTTTAAAAAATTAAGTTGAAATAAGTGTAAAATAAATGTGTTTGGTTATTAAACCAATATATATAGCATTCATTAATGATTAATTGGTAACTAAATGTATAAAATAAAGACTAAAGTTAACACAATTAAAAAGTTAACTATTGGTAATGTTTGAAGAATATTAAAATATTATTAAATGATGAATAATATTATTATAAGATTAAAAGGTTATTAAGTGAGTAATAACATTAGTATATGACGCACAAGTTATTAAATAATTAATGACACTAATAAGTGATTAAAATATTATTAAATGATTAATAATATTAATAAATGATTAAAATATTATCAAATGGTTAATAATATTAATAAGAGATTAAAATATTATCAAATGGTGAATAATATTTGTAAATGATTAAAATATTATCAAATGGTGAATAATATTTGTAAATGATTAAAATATTATTAAATAATTAATAATATTTATAAGTGATTAAAATATTATTAAATGGTTAATAATATTAATAAGTGATTAAAATATTATTAAATGGTTAATAATATTAATAAATAATTAAAATATTATTAAATGATTAATAATATTAGTAAGAGATTAGAATATTATTAAATGGTTAATAGTATTTGAATATAGTTGTATATTATCAAAGGTAGATAATAATAATAATAATAATAATAATAATAATAATAATAATAATAATAATAATAATAATAATAATAATAATAATAATAATAATAATGATGATAATAATAATAATGATAATAATAATAATGATAATGATAATAATCATAATAATAATAATAATAATAATAATGATAATAATAATAATAATAATAATAACGATAATAATAATAATAATAATAATAATAATAATAATAATAATAATGATAATAATAATAATAATAATAATAATAATAACGATAATAATAATAATAATAATAATAATAATAATAATAATAACAACAACAACAACAACAACAACAACAACAACAACAAAAAACAAAAATAACAATAATAATAATTATTGTGGTGGTATTGTGAATTATGATAATTGTTATGTGTGATTGTAAGTTATTTTAGGTTGTAAAGCGTCTTTAAGTAATGTAATATTTTTTGAATTTTAATCTATTTTTTTGTTATGTCGTGCCTTTAGGCACTGACAATTACTAGTAATTCTATATAATCGCCTCCTTCTTGTACCTCTGGTCATAGCCTCTTTCAAACAAAATGTTTCAACTGAAACTAACTTCTTATCTTTGCTACCACTATTTCTTAATAAAGGAGTCCAACTGCCAAGTAAAAGAACTGATAACAGAGGGCGAAAATTCTCCTCGTAAAATCATCTTAGTCCGTTGTAATTATTTTATGACTGAACAAATATAGTAAAGCATTTCCTTTAGGATAATATTTTTATTCCTCAAGTTGTATTCCATTAACGAGAGTAAACAATTAATGTGACCAAAAATAGTGAAAAATAAAGTAGTGTAAAATTAGTGGTTAATTTTTAATAGGAAATTGATATTTTAGCATGTAAAAGTGATAGTTGCACAAGATTCTTCTCACATGAATGGTAAATAAGTCCCATAATTTTGTAAAAGAGATTCTAAAAAAATATTAATTTTTACTTGTGCAAATAACAATTTCTTTTTTTATATTGTTCATGATTAATATCTTAATGGTGACACCACTTTTCGGAAAACAAATTACTTGTGAAAATAACAATCAGTCACTTTCGTATATTTAAATTAGAGTTTCTTCTTCTTCTTGTAATTTTTTTCAGCACAAAATCCCTTTCATCAGCTACTATTGAGCCATTTGTAAGAATTAGTCCCTTCATTTCAAAATTAGAATTGCTTTTTCTTCTTGCGTTCCAAAATTAGATATATATTTATATTTTTAAACGGTATAATTGCGTAAAAAAAATTCTTTCCTTTTTCTTTTTTGATAACCTATTCTATGGCAATTCGATTTATAAGGATAAATTCTTAATATGTCATTATTATTTTACTTGATTGATTGGTATTCATTATTTCTATAATATTATATCTCAATATAATGTTAGGGATATATTTGAAAGAGTAAAAAAAAAATGATAATAGTAAAAGTTATTATTTTAAAATATAAATTTAATTTTGGAACGTACAGATTTAGGAAAGATTTCACTCCACAATAAAAATCTATTATAAATTCAAAGATTTGTTCCTCTTGATTAGACCTGGCAAACTGGCGAGCCGGGCCAAAACGGGTCGGGCTTTTGGCGGGTCGGACCAGAATGGGCTGGGCCAAAAACGGCCCGGCTCTTTGCGGGCTACAAAATGCTTGGCTCGTGCGGGGCGGGCCATTTGTTTTTTTTTTTATTATGACTTATAATTTAAAATATTAAGTAAGACATTAAATTTTCTTCATGTGTGTCATGATTTCTTTTTTCAATCCACGAAAAAGCATACATAACTGATTAACTTTTTATATTTGAAATAAATATTAACACTAATTATTTACAATTATAACACATTACTTTTTATATTATTCATAATTCTCTATTTGATTCATTTTCTAAGTTATTTTTTTTTGTCAATAATGTCAAGCAATATAAATTTAAAAAAAAAAAAAAAAAATTAACTCGCGGGCCAGGCCAAAAATGACCCAGCTTTTTTTGGGCTGTATTTTTGAGACCCAAAGCCCGATTTTTTTGGGTCAGCCTAGCCCGGCCCGGAGGCCCCGAGCCTTTTTACCAGGTCTACTCTTGATGACTCTCTTTAGAAAGTTGATTGCCTCTTTTGTTATTCAGACATGCAAGTAAAATGAAGATGAGGACCAAGAATATTGTAGTACGTTAAGGTAGTGTTTGATTACCACTTAATACATCTAAATAGTCAGTCTCTTATTTGATAAGAGGCATAAATTTGTTTGATAATTTTTTTTCTCTCTGAATGCCTCTGAATAGTTTAGATAGAAAATTAAATCTGAAGTATTTAAAGGCACATCTGAGCGAACTTAACTAATTTTTGGACAAAAATACCCTCTTTAATATTATAAAATTCCTTTTGTATCCCTAATTACTTATATTTCCAACGCTCAAACCCAAAAAATACTACCATCTATCTTACCACCGTCCCTCGCCACCACCACCGCTGCATACCACCATCGCCCCACCATAACCCGACCACCACCACGGCACCATCACCCATCACCGTTACCATCATCATCTTCAACTCCTTCATTACCATTATCAACATAAATTTTTAAAATTTCACCTTTAAAACACATAGATCTAAGAACAAAATCAACAAACCTCGACCCAGTACTTGGATTGAGTTGCACAGAGTGGTGTTCAAAGCATCTGAGTTCATGCTCTTTCTTGGTTCCATAAAAGAGGGATATTTCATTGACGAGAGATAAAGTAAGAAGAGTGTATTTGGTAGGTTATTTGTAGAGAGCTTCGTATCATTTTCCTGAAGGAGGAGCTTCATTTCAATTTGGTGACTTTAGATTTTGGACTTAGAGTGTTTGTCTGAACATGGTGTGGTCAAAATAATATAATATTTATAAAATTTTAAAATATTATAAATATATATTTAAAATGTTATTCACCTTTCTAATTATTAGATTTTGTTTAAACTATTCAGAAAAGTAAAATGGTAAAATACTCTTATTCAGATATTTATTTAAAATTAGTTATCAAACAGTATTTTTTTATTCAAATATAAACAAATATTTTATATTATTTAGATGTCTAAACTATTCAGATCTTAATATTCAATTTTATCAAATACAACCTAAATCTCATTATTCGTAATATGATTACAATTAAATATTTAAGATATCATTTACCGGGTATCTAAAATTATAAATTGTGAGATCCTAACTTTATTTTTTCTTTGTTTGAGATATATCAAGAATATTGTTCAAAAATGTAAATATAAGATAGTGACTATAAATGAATGTAACGATTTTAATACCAATAAAATATGTCCATACTAAAATTCGGATGAGATTGTCCTTTACTAGGAAGCAGTTGACAAAAATATATACTATTACTCTCTTTCGCTTCAAATTATAAGATTATTATAAATTTTTAAAAATTAATTAAAAATATTTTTAAATTCAAAATTAAAATAATTCATTAAAAATGATAAAATAATAAATCTTATAATAGGTTATTCTTTTTAAATAATTCACAACAGTCATCATAGTATTAACTAAAATTAATAAAATTTATATTAATTCTGAGCTTAAAAATATTTTAAATTAAATTTAAAAAATTAATAATAATTTTATATTTTAGAATAGAGAGACTATATGATCAAAGCTTGGTTGTGGCGCATGTTACATTTATTTTTTCCCCAAATGTATATGTGTCTGTTTGTATGTATGTTTATTTTTTACGCAAAAGTAAAATTAATATATATTTCACTAAATGTTATACTTTCTTGGACAAATGGAGTATTAATTAGATTTGGATATTAATTTGTGCACATAAAGTAGTTACATGACATATGTGTGCATAAGTTAGGTACATAGCTTATGTTTTTGTATAAACAAGCTTGTAACCCGTGGTAGCAGGGGTTAGCTTTCAAAACAGTATTTTTATGATAAGATATAATTTTAATATGAGATTTTAATTTTTATTGTAATGATAAACTTGAATCCATTAATAATTATAATTTTTTTATTCAACATGCCTATTATAAGCCGATAATATATTATTTATAATTGACTTTCATTGATAGTAATGCAGTGAATTGAAGGACGAAACTTATGAACCTCGTCTATCTTCTACTCCGTTGATCACTGCTGCTATCATCACTAATAACAATGAATTTCTGAAGTTGGACCGGAACAGACTCTTTTTTAGATCCGTACGTAATATTTTATTTTATTTTTTGAGAATCGTGTAACTTTTCATTAAACAAAATGGTTATTAGAATCAACAATAAAAACAAAGACTATATTTGATGTTACTTCTTCCATTCAGACTTGTAGTTGATGAGTTGTAGGTGCCGGTTTCGCAAGCAAGTGGACTATATTATTTTTTTTGTTTACGTACAAAAAAAAAATTACATTCATGAAACAAGAATACTACTTGATATCTGTTATTATATAGTCAAAGTGAGTAAAAGACATTTGCTATAATCGTAGAGTATATATATTATTATTTGAAATAAGTTATACTTTGTTCCTTCTAAATTATACTAACCTTTTTTCCATTCTTCTTGACACTTCCTTTGTGGTAAATACTTGCTTTAAAAGAGCGTTGGTCTTTGATTTTTTTTATTTTTTTTGTTTTTAGTTTTTTTTTAAAGATTTAGAGGGTTGTTCAAATAGTATTGAATGGGTGAAGAGCAATAATAATCTATTGTCATTTAATACATAATTTTTATTTAATTTGTGAATGTATCTAAAAATGTTTAGAAGATTTGTGACCGTTGGTTTTAGGTGCATAATCTATCAAAGTTTTAATGTTTTTCATAATTTTTTTTCGTGTATTGTATGTGTGAGTTGTTTTAGGTAGATTACATGTTTTGGATAGAGTAACCTATTTAAATACAATGAATATAGGTTAATGACCAAATTACCGTTAAGATAATGACCAACTAAATTAATTTAAATTTGGATATCTTCTTGGGTTGTTATATACTTCTATTGATCTAACTCATAAACACAATAATCTAATTACAAACCAAACAAACACCAAAAAAAATAAAATTCTAGGATAGTTAGGAGGAATTTCTATCTATGAGAAATACTTCCAAGCAACGCATAATCTAAAATAGAATCCAAACACTACTGGAAATAAATTAGGATACTTAGAAAGCCCAAAATGCAAAAAATAATAATAAAAAATATTAGGGTCCTTAACACTAATATACAACAATTAGAAAGTAATTACAAAAATAAAACACACACAAAATAATTACAAAAATAACACAATAATTTCAAACAATTTAATTTCACATTAATAAGGAACCTAAAATCAAGGCTGCCATAATTCAAAATTCAAAATTCAAATCATATGGATGAAAAAAAAATAAAAAATCTTGTCGTCTGTCTTCATCCACCCGCCTCCTCCCTCTCCTCTCTCCTGCCTATCACCACCCCCAGCCGCCGGCTCTCCTCCCCTGGCCGCCGCCTCCCCCGCCCCCGCCGGCTCTCCTCCCCTGGCCGCCGCCTCCCCCGCCCCGCCGGCTCCCTTCCCCCAGCCGCAGCCTCCTTCCCCCTCCTCCAGATCTCCCCTCCCCATGTTTCAGATCCTGCGAAAAAGAAATGGGTGGAAAGCAAGCATTAACTGTCAGATTATATTTTATTTAACTTCAACAAAAGTATAAAACTGCCAATGAGGAGAAGAAGAAGAAGAAGAACATTCGCCCTACAAACATAAGTAAATGGTAACCAACCATTAATACGCATGTAACCAACCTTTAATACAACGGTAACCAAATCTTAATACAAAAGGTAACCAAACTGAAATATAAAGGTAACCAACCTTTAATACAGAGGTAACCAACCTTTAATATAACAGTAACCAAACTTTAATAGAATGGTAACCAAACTTTAATACAGAGGTAACCAACTTTTAATATAACAGTAACCAAACTTTAATAAAAAGGTAACCATTTAATATACATGTAACCAACCTTCAATACAAATATAGCCAACCTTTAATACAACGGTAGCCAAATCTTAATACAAAAGGTAACCAAACTGTAATACAGATGTAACCAACCTTTAATACAAAGGTAACCAAACTTTAATACAGAGGTAACCAAACTTTAATACAGAGGTAACCAACCTTTAATATAAAAGTAACCAAACTTTAATAGAAAGGTAACCAAACTTTAATACAGAGGTAACCAACATTTAATATAAAAAGTAACCAAACTTTAATAGAAAGATAACCAAACTTTTATGAATATTTGGTTACACACAAAAATTAAAATGGTTACCTCTGTATAAACATTTAGATACCAATTGAAATATAAAAAAAAGTTTACTGTATTAATTTTTTTTATCACTATTTGGTTACACACAAAACCTAAAATGGTTACCTTCGTATGAAAGTTTGGTTACTAACTAGAATATAAAAAAAAATGCTTACTGTGTTAAAAAAAAATATGCAACGAGTGGAGGAAGGGGAGAGGGTGGGGGGTTGTGGTGGAGGGGAGGAGGGACGGGGGCGGGAGTGGGGGTCGGCGGCTGGGGGAGGGGGAAGGGGGAGGGAGGCGAGGCGGCCAGGGGAGGGGAGGTGGCCGGGGGCGGGAGTGGGGTCGGCGGCTGGGGGAGGGGGAGGGGGGAGGGAGGCGGGAGGGGGCAGGCAGGGGAGGGGAGAGCTGGAGGCGGGAGAGGGGAGGCGGCCGAGGGCGGGAGGGGGAATCTGCGGCTGGGGGAGGGGGAGGGAAGATCGGCGGCTGGAGGAGGGGGATGGAAGATCAGCGGCTGGGGGAGGGGGAACCGGCGGCTGAGGGAGGGGGACGGGGGAACCAGCGGCTGGAGGAGGGGGAGGGGTAACCGGCGGCAGAGGAAGAACATGGAGATGATGGAGCCAGAGCAGAGTAAAATGCTGGTTAGGATCGTGGGAAGAGATATTTTGGCTATGCAATCCCTTAAATTAAGGACTTACAGTTATATTAATATTGTAAATAAAAATAAAAACTGTAATATTATTGTAATTATTTTATAGAAGTATGATTTTTGTAATTAATTTTAAAAATGTACTAATATATGTAATTTACCCAAAATATTAACTAATCAAGCCCAATCATCAACAAGCCTTTAATAAAGGAAAATGAAAAAGAATGAGTAGAAAAATAGACATTGAGAATGAGATATGTTCAAATTTGATGGTCATTTTCTCTTTTCTTTAAGCTTCCAAAAGAATCCTTTAATAAATATTTAATGATTTTGAATAATAAGGATGAATCTAGAACTTTTGTTTTATTTTTAGAAGATTTTTTCCTTTATTTTGGTCCCCCAATAATAATCTATTGTCATTTAATACATAATTTTTATTTAATTTGTGAATGTATCTAAAAATGTTTAGAAGATTTGTGACCGTTGGTTTTAGGTGCATAATCTATCAAAGTTTTAATGTTTTTCATAATTTTTTTTCGTGTATTGTATGTGTGAGTTGTTTTAGGTAGATTACATGTTTTGGATAGAGTAACCTATTTAAATACAATGAATATAGGTTAATGACCAAATTACCGTTAAGATAATGACCAACTAAATTAATTTAAATTTGGATATCTTCTTGGGTTGTTATATACTTCTATTGATCTAACTCATAAACACAATAATCTAATTACAAACCAAACAAACACCAAAAAAAATAAAATTCTAGGATAGTTAGGAGGAATTTCTATCTATGAGAAATACTTCCAAGCAACGCATAATCTAAAATAGAATCCAAACACTACTGGAAATAAATTAGGATACTTAGAAAGCCCAAAATGCAAAAAATAATAATAAAAAATATTAACTAATCAAGCCCAATCATCAACAAGCCTTTAATAAAGGAAAATGAAAAAGAATGAGTAGAAAAATAGACATTGAGAATGAGATATGTTCAAATTTGATGGTCATTTTCTCTTTTCTTTAAGCCTCCAAAAGAATCCTTTAATAAATATTTAATGATTTTGAATAATAAGGATGAATCTAGAACTTTTGTTTTATTTTTAGAAGATTTTTTCCTTTATTTTGGTCCCCCCCCCCCCCCCCCTCCCACTTTTTCTCCCTCTATTTCTGCTTATTTTCTCTCTTTTTTCTTCCTTTTCTCGTCAAAAAATGAAGCAAATAGTATGATATAGCCCAAAATGGGTAGGTAAGCCATGGTGGCACCTAAGTGGGCCCTATCTGCTTCATTTTCGTCTCATGCACTAAAACGACCGTATCTTTCAATCCAATAAGAATTAGGAAATGTGTCATCCCAATCCAGAAAGCTCTTTCCAAATCCTTTGTAATAATATCAAATTTGACTATGTTTGAATTTGTTATAAAGGAGAAAAATAGAAGGAAAAAAACTCATTTCTTTATAAGCACGGGTGATTCATTGGGTCATATTTTTTGGTAATTTGGTACTCCAAGGTTTGTGTGTGCCCTCTAAGTAATCATCTTGAATTTTATAAATCCTACATTGCTATCCTCAATTTGTTATGAATTGACCCTATTACCCTCCTATTACATAATTCAAGGACATGTGCAAATTTTGGGTGTCTACAACTATAAAATGACAAAATGGTTATAATTTGTCATTATTTTTTCATTATAATTTATAGAATCACACTACTAATACTTAACTAATATTATTGATACATTTAATAACATATAAATTATAATCAATAAATAAAAATAATTAAAAATTCTATATTTGGCATAGGACACCGAGTTAGTTAAAGTCTAATTTTATAACATTGTAAATCAGTTAGCTCCATAAAAGTGTAGATTTAAATTATTTTTTTCTCACGAAAAAACATAATTTGTACTAGCATATTATAACATAAATTAAATAATTCTATGTAGTGAATCGCGTCCTTCTTGTACCTCTGGTCACAGCCTCTTTCAAACAAAAAGTTGCGACTAAAATTCTTATCTTTGCTACCACTATTTCTTAATAAGGAGTCCAATTGCCAAGTAAAATAAGTGGTAACAGTGGGCGAAAATTCTTCTTGTAAAATCATCTTAGTCCGTTGTAATTATTTTATGACTAAACAAGTACAGTAAAGCATTTCCTTACGGATAATTCTTTTATTCCCCAAGTTGTATTCCATTAGCAAGAGTAAACAATTAATGTGGCCAAAAATAGTGAAAAAATAAGGGGTGTAAAATTATTGGTTAATTTTTAATAGGAAATTAATATTTTCACAAATAAAAATGATAGTTTTATAAAGTTCCTCTCACATGAATGATAAATAGGTCCCACAATTATGTAGAAAAGATTTTATAAAAATATTAATTTTTACTTATAAAAATAATAATTTCTTTTTTAATATTGTTCACGATTAATATTTTAATGGTGACACCACTTTTAAAAAAAAATTACTTGTGAAAATAACAATCAGTCACTTTTGTGTATTTAAATTAGTGTTTCTTCTTCTTTTTTATAATTTTTTTCAACTCAAAATCCCTTTCATCAGCTACTATTAAGTAGGGGTGAGTATGGTGCGGTTTGAAGTTCAAACCGTACATGAAACCGCTTAGGTGGAGTTTGAAAAATTCAAAACCACACATGAAACCGCTTGTGATTGACGCGGTGCGGTTTTATTTGGTGCAGTTTTGATTCCAAAATCAATTAAAATAATTAAATTTTATGTAATTTAAATTAACAATTTAGTATTACAGAATATTAAATATCACTTTGATAACACACACAACCTTATTGATAATATTTTATTTAAACAAAAATAAAATAGAAGTTACATGAGTGATAATTCCAAATTGATTAATTGAAAATTTCTACTAACATATGAAAATTCTAAACAAAAATAATTACATGAGGGATAATTCAAAATAGATTAATTGAAGGGTGGTTTCCATAATAATGTTTTTTGATATGGTCCATGTTGAAAATGGTCAAACAACGAAAAAAAATAAAAAATGGTGCGGTGCGATTTTTCCATGTACGGTTTTGTCCAAAAACTAAACTCGAACCGCAAATTCGATTTTTCAACCCACTTAAAACTGCCATATACGTCAAAACCGTTGGCGCGATTTTAATTGGTGTGATTTGTGCGATTTTTGGTACGATTTCGGGACCAAATCGGTTTCTTGCTCATCCCTACTATTGAGCCATTTGTAAGAATTATTCCCTTCATTTCAAAATTAGAAATGCATTTTCTTTGTGTGTTTCAAAATTAAATATACATTTATATTTTTAAATGGTATAATCACATAAAATTCTTTTCTTTTCTTTTTCTTTTTTGATAACCTATTCTATGGCAATTCGATTTATAAGGACAAATTCTTAATATGTCATCATTATTTTACTTGATTGATTGGTATTCATTCCTTCTATAATGTTATATCTCTATATAATGTTAGAGATATATTTAAAAAGGTAAAAAAAATGATAATAGTAAAAGTTAATATTTTAAAATATAAATTTAATTTTGGTCACAATCTCTTTCAAACAAAAAGTTGCGACTGAAATTAACTTTTTATCTTTACTACCACTATTTCTTAACAAGGAGTCCAACTGCCAAGTAAAAGAAGTGATAACAGAGGGCGAAAATTCTCCTCGTAAAATCATCTTAGTCCGTTGTAATTATTTTATGACTGAACAAATATAGTAAAGCATTTCCTTTAGGATAATATTTTTATTCCTCAAGTTGTATTCCATTAACGAGAGTAAACAATTAATGTGGCCAAAAATAGTGAAAAAATAAGTAGTGTAAAATTAGTGGTTAATTTTTAATAGGAAATTGATATTTCCACATGTAAAAGTGATAGTTGCACAAGGTTCCTCTCACATGAATGATAAATAAGTTCCATAATTTTGTACAAGAGATTTTATAAAAATATTAATTTTTACTTGTGAAAATAACAATTTCTTTTTTAATATTGTTCATGATTAATATCTTAATGGTGACACCACTTTTCAAAAAAAAATTACTTCTGAAAATAACAATCAGTTACTTTCGTATATTTAAATTAGTGTTTCTTCTTCTTCTTGTAATTTTTTTCTACACAAAATCCCTTTCATCAGCTACTATTGAGCCATTTGTAAGAATTAGTCCCTTCATTTCAAAATTAGAATTGCTTTTTCTTCGTGCGTTCCAAAATTAGATATATATTTATATATTTAAATGGTATAATTGCATAAAAAAAATTTCTTTTTTTTTTTTTTTTTGATAACCTATTATATGGCAATTCGATTTATAAGGATAAATTCTTAATATGTCATTATTATTTTACTTGATTGATTGGTATTTCATTATTTCTATAATATTATATCTCAATATAATGTTAGGGATATATTTGAAAGAGTAAAAAAAATGATAATAGTAAAAGTTAATATTTTAAAATATAAATCTAATTTTGGAATGTACAAATTTAGGAAAGATTTCACTCCACAATAAAAATCTATTATAAATTCTAAAATTTGTTCCTCTTGATGACTCTGTTTAGAAAGTTGATTGCCTCTTTTGTTATTCAGACATGCAAGTAAAATGAAGATGAGGACCAAGAGTATTGTGGTACACTAAATCTCATTATTCGTAATATGATTACAATTAAATATTTAAGATATCTTTGAAATCTACATTTATTGCATGTCATTAATACTTTTTTACCAAAATTTTAAGACAGCACCACTATAAAAATGTCCCAAACTATTATTATATCATCATATATAATTTTTTCTCTATATTCTGAATAGTTTTCGTGTAACAATGGTGACTGCTAATGTAATCGCTCCTCGCCTAGCTTTTCTTTGCATCCTATTCTCCATCATCTTTTCTCTTCATGAATGTAAGTGTGAGTGTGTGTGTGTGTGTGTGTGTATATATATATATATATATATATATATATATATATATATTCAGCCTAGTTAATTTTTAAAGCATTTTTCTTTTTGTTAACACAAATTCCATTTTATTCCACATGTTTTCTCACTACATTTTTAATTTTTTTGCGCCTTTTCTTTGATTTAAAAGAATTAATAATTACTTATTTGTATTGCAAATGATATTTTCGATGAAAATATACAATTAATAATACACATTCTACAATTCTATAGTGCACTATTTTGTCAATTTTCAACTGAAAAACATTGCCACCGTTGTGTTGCACCCTGGTGGGCCCAGGCTACCCAAAGATTTTAGAAATTATTTTAAAGCCCTTCCATTTATTGTAATGTTTGCCATAGGGCCCCTACAGTTTTTGTAATAAACTAATTATCTAATATACTTTTTGAACAAAACGAAAGCCAATTAAATCATTACTATATTATTTTTTACTTATAAAATTATTTTATATACGAGAAAATTACATTTTGTTCGGGTCCCTTCAGAAAAAAATAAAAATACATGTGTTCGTCCGTGCTCGAAAAGAAAATATTGCGCGGGAAATATGTATCAGTTCTCATTTGTTTGGTTAATGTTTTGAAAGAAATTATTTTGATTGAAAGAATGAAAAAGTAGGAAAAACTAATTTCTTTCGTTCTTTTTTTTTCTTGAATTCTTGATTGAAATAGGCAACGGAGTCAAAAGTGCGGCAGATCCTTCCTTCAGGTTGGGTTTAGGGCAGCAGAAACTTGAAGGTCACTTGCATTGCAGTCCAAGAAACATTTGCCATAATCAAAAATGTTATTGTTGCACTCGGAAAGATGATTCACTAATTTGCTGGATGGATTTTAATGAATGTCTTGATAACTTTTTTAAAAATTGTATTGTTTAGCTAAACATTCATATGAGAAAGAATATGAATGAGAACTAGAGATATATTTTATGAATCAAGAATATTTATTATATTTTATTTTTTTACTATTTTGAGATGTGTATGTACTTCAATTCACAGATCCTGCATATCTCTAACACCTGAACAAAAAAATGTTACTAGAATCTATTTGTAATGAGATTATGGATAATGAAAAAAAAAATAAAAAAATACTCAGATTTTCTCTTTAATATTATTATTTGATAACCCATACAATGCACGGACTAATTTGAATAATGTATTGATTAGCCTAAACTTAAATATCTAACAAAAAATATAATCAAGATGTAACTGTTGGTTAGTGTTTTACTATACTCAGGGGCGAAGCTAGTTAATGGGTTGTGGGGTCAATTGGCCCCACTGAATTTATTTATTTATTTAATATATGACATATTTAAAAAAAATAGATGTAATATATAAATTGATCCAACTGAAATTTTATAAGTTTTATAATATATTGGGTCGAATTAAAATTTTACAAATTTCTCAATCAAGTATTTATGAACAAATTTGTAATTAAAAAAAGATTATTAGGGGTCAATAGGGAGTATAATGTTATTATTGATTAAATTTAATCCTAATCAAATACTCCCTTATTTATAAAATTATATACATATTTCTAAGACGAAAATATTTAAAATAAAACGTTACTATAATTTTCAACATATTCCTAATATTTGTTAAAAATTTAATAATAGTGGTATTGTAATATTTAATCTACCTAGTATATAAATGATGTCATGCTATGAATTTAATGTGCTTTATAGTTTAAAGTTATATACATATAATTTTAAAACGGACTAAAATATAAGATTTATCTCTAATTTTTGAAGAAAATGACTACGTATACTCTATACATAACCCGAAAAATATAAAATTATCTAAAAAAAATTGGCTCCCGCTAAACTATTTTTTACCTAAGCCTAATTTTGACCACACTGGGAACAGTGGATGGTTTCACCACTGAATATACTGAGATGTAAAATTGAAGGTCCCTGTATGGGTAAGCTTTTAAATTAAACTTATGGGTATATTAAAACCTAGCCCCAGACTTATATATAAATCAAGCCCAAATATTGAAGCATTATAATTAGGGTTCTTTACAGTAATATACAACAATTAGTAACAAATTACAAGATTAGTGTACAAATAAAATATTTACAAAAAAGAGTATAACTAGAAAAAATTAATTACACCACATATCTTTAAAACCCTTAAAATAAGGGGATACTACCATATCCGGCAGTTACCATTATTTTCAAAACCAAACAAAATGATCAAACTAAACAAATCCCTCCATAACTGCAGCAACTTTAGGATCTAACAACAAAAATAAATTCATAATACAAAATTCAAATAAAAAAGAATGAAAAACAACTTGCAAAATCACCGCCTCCGCCGCCTCATCACCATCTTTATCTTCTTCATCATATTTTTCCGCCGTCTCCTCACCATCTTCGTCACCGCCTACGTCGCCGCGAATCTCCGTCTTCCCTTCATCATCCTCCTCCACCGTCTCACCTTCATCATTATCTTCATCATCCCAACTGCATCACATTAAAAATAAATTTGTAACCTAATAAAACTGAATTGGTTACTTTGGTCTGAAGGTTTGGCAACCAACTGCATGAAGGTTTGGCTACCAACTGCATCACTTTCAAAAATAAATTGGTAACCTAAGATTTTGGTTACCTTGATATGAAGGTTTGGTTACCTTGATATGAAGGTTTGGTTACTGACTGTGTTTGGTTACCTATAGTTACTGCACGTAAAAATTAGTTACTACACATTCAGGAATTAGTTACCTCCATACTAGTGTTTGGTTACCTGGATTTACTGTCCGAAAAAATTAATTACTACGCATTCAGGAAGCCGATGAGAAGCTCACTGGTGGCTTTAGGGAGGGCTGGGAAACGGCGGACAGCGGTGGCTGTGTCGTCGTAATGGAAAATGATTTAAGAAGGAGGGTAACCAACTCATAATACAAAAGTAACTAAACCTTACTACAAAGGTAACCAACCTTAATACAAAAGGTAACCAACCCTTAATACAGAGGTAACCAAACCTTAAATACACAGGTAACTAACTCTTAATACACAGGTAACCAAACCCCTAATACAAAAGGTATCCAACCTTAAAACAAAGGAAACCAACATTTAATACAAAAGGTATCCATACATTTAAGAATTGGTTACCTCCATACTAGTGTTTGGTTACCTTCAGAAACCTGCAGATTGTGTTTTAAAAACAGAGCACCGTTTTGGTTACCTTGATATGAATGTTTGGTTACCTCGGTATGAAGGTTTGGTTACCAACTGTATTAAGACAAAACTGCATTTAAACCATGGAAATCACCGACATGTGCTTCGGATTTCTCTTCTTAATGGAGACACTTACCAGAAAAAGGAGGGTGATTAGGATTTGGGATTGGAATAATCCAAGAGACATAACCACATATATTTTACAGAGGTTCACTTCTTGGGTCAAGGATAAAGGCGGGTGTGGAAGATGAAGAACAGAGAAAGCTTAGAGAGAAGGAGGAGGCCCAAAATATTGGTGGGCAAGGATAAAGGCGAATGTGTAGCAACCAGGAGGAGAGAGAAAATAATAAAAGAATTTTAAAAGTGGGCAAATAACTCAGGTCTCAGGATGGGACGGGACGGGAGTAAATAGAGAGAAGGAGGGTAGGTGGGTAGGTGGGTGGGTGTTTGAAATTTGAATTTTGAAAAGTAATTTATTATAAGGGATAAAGTGAGTAATGCATTAATTTTGTAAATAAAATATTGAACATTTATTAATTATGTAAATATTTTTTGGATACTCTTTTATTGTATTTTTTTTTAAAAATGTATTAAAAAGTGTAATTTTCCCTTATAATTATAAGGCTAGGTCACTGTTGTTGGTTCACTCACCAAGTCGGTAGCCCTTGTGGTTTCATAGCCTAAAATTTTAACAAGCCCACACGTTAGACTCGTAGTGTGTGAAGTGTTTCAATTGTGTCATTCATTTTGGGACACCATATCAGCAGAGACAAGGAAATCAAGTGGGGAGATACTCTGTTAGCGTTAGGTGATGGTTGTGGGCTAGAAGATGTGTCATGATGACTGCTAAAGGGAGTTGCTCGACGGTAGGGGTTGTGGTAGGAGAATTAAGCTAGATTGATAGCTGATATATGTATGGCTGCCTGGCTGGTATATGATAAAGAACTCTTTACATGTATCCAACCCTCATAAGCTAATATGACCTTGGCATATATTGACTACGTGTAAGAAAGTTCAGAAGGAAGCTATATAGAGAGAGAAGTTCGACAGGTTGTAAGGAGAGAAAAGCAATCTGCCTTAACTCCTTGTAGCATTCAGTAGCATAGCAAGAGTCATCTAACCCACCAAAGGTATAAATAAATGTACTCTTTCACTCAATCTTCTTGTTTCATATTCTATATTCTTTTATGGTGGGAGTTTGATTTTTTTTTTTTTTTGTACGGGGACCATGAAGGGTCAAGGTGATATAATGTAACACTCCCCTCCCGTACTGGAAAGAGAGGTTACGCACATAACATAACAAAACTAATAAACTGATATCCAAAACTTGAATATGAAACCAAATAGTCTAAATAGATAATTGTCAACTGGCTAAAACACGGTCTGAGTATTACTACAATACTTAGAAATTAAAATATTAAATCCTACACAAAATATATAAACTATTTACATAAAGAAAGCTCTCTTCACACTTGCCCTAGCTCCCCCTGATTACCTGTCGGAAGAAAAACACAACATGAGCCAAATGCCCAATACGGATATAGAGTGCAAGAAAATAAGAACTAAAATGAATAACAAAACTAACTGAACCGAACTAATCTGAATAACATAATATGCTGAATCAAATGGCTGAGGTTATTTCATACCGAGCTCAGAATAGAACAAAAATATACCTTGTCACAAAGACAAGTCAAAATACTGCCAAACAAGCAAGCACACATTGGACTGCAGATCCAAATGTATGCAAAATCGGAAGGTATGTTCGACACAAATAACACAAAACCGCAGAACAGAACAAAACAGAAAACTAGGCTCGACCTATACGCCTTCCACAATAAAACACCAATTGGCCAACTCCCATCGGAGCACACAAAATGGAGACGACGTGGACTAATCACACCGCTATGGAAGTGTCATGCCTCGGTGTCAAGAGGACATGCCTGTGGTACCCCCACAGGTGGTTATAGCTTAGGTATACCCTACGGTATATTCTAACAAAAATATCATGTCACAATATATGCGACACAATACAAAAAAAAGGGGTTCTAATCCGCACATGCTAAACCGAAACGAATCAACACAAAGTCCTCAAAATATATATTAGCGTGCTCTACAGAATCAGAATAAATACTAGAAATGCTCTTTATGTCCAAATAGTACAAGTTATGAATTTCCGAATATCTAAAAGCACACAATTCTATCATAAGCATTTGACTACGAATAATATATTGAAATAATATCTGAATTCTAATCGAGAGACAAAACGAATAAACTTAAAAGTAAAGAAATATCGTTGAAGGAGTACGAAATCCGTACCTGGATTAAGCAATGTAATATCCAAAATTATATTCCAAGACTACTCGTTAAATTTCCTCCGTCGGAACTAATTAAACAAAATAAAGGAATAAATAAATAGTTAATTAATTGATTAAGTTTTACACATTTTCTTTCTCTTAGGCGAATTTGAAATCCTTTCGTTCTTCACAAAATTCTACCTAAAGTTATACATATTTTAATCATATATAATATTTTAATAATTAACCACCTTCTTGTTCTAAAATAAATTTAAATATATTTACAAAAATATTCTTTCTATTTTTAATTATGTTACAAGCAAATATTATTATTATTATTATTATTATTATTATTATTATTATTATTATTATTATTATTATTATTATTATTATTATTATTATTATTATTATTGTCGACGCCGGGATTTTCGTCGTTTCGTTTTTTAATAATTAAAATGCCCCTTTCAAATTTTAGCCTTTAGATTAAGATGTGATTTTTTGAAAAGGGTCGGCTTAGTGTCGACGGGTTTTGAAAGATCGATTTCTTTATGAGCCAATTGACCAGAGCCGCCAGTTGGTATATTTGAAATGGATGTACCAACTCATCCGAATTTTGTTTTCGTAATCGCTGGCTCATATGTGACTCCGACTTAATTGGTCTGCAAACCGAGATTCATAGAGTTCGGGGGCTTGCTTAAGCGAGGGGAAGGTGTTAGGCACCCTTTGACTTCCGTGAAACACGGTTACCGCAATCTTGATGTTTTTCTATCCCTTTAAATCCTAAAATGTGTGTGTGCGCGCGTGTGTGTGTGCGTGTGCGTGTGTGCCTAAATGAATGTCGTTGGAATGTTTTATTTTTGCAAGTGCTTCAGAAATCTCGTTGACCCTATGCACGAAGGATTTGACTTAATCGAAGAGTTCATCTTTTATTTTTTTTGTTTCGATAATAAAACCAATGATATTTTGTAAAACATATTTTTTAAATCATTCACCAAATAGGAATAGAGCTCATCCGACACTTACAATTTTATTTTAGCCTACGGATGATCTAATATCCTAGTTTGATTGATTTTATGAAAATCTTCATCTTTTCATTCCAAAATTCTTTTTCCGTGTCGAAAAGGAAAAATAAAGCATTAAAAATAACGTTGGAGCTATTCATGGGCATGTGAGCCATCCAAATAACCCCAAACGCCCACAATCGCACATTTCACTATCATGGGGCATTAAACCCGATTTTCGATCCGACATCGCTTTAAGGCCCAAAAATTACATATTTACAATACAAATGCATCGCCATCGCTATATACGTAAAAGCTAGAAAATAAACTAAAAGGATATCATCGGGAGGTTAGGAGGAGATTCCATCCGCAATAAATCCTCTCTAACCGTCCCTAATCCACAGATCTACAATATATTGACTACATTGGATCCAACTTCAAAATACACCGAATCAAACTATTTAAATAGCAATGCACTAAATATTTTCGGATCTACAGTAGATCCATCTAACAAATGCACAAATAAACGAATATTTACCGATTAAACTACTAAAGCAAAATAACCGGATTAAATCTAATAGATCTACAAAATCAAGAAATCACAAGAAAAAAGTAAGATAAAACTTCAATAAAAGCTCATTTTCACCTTGCAACACTTCAAAAATCGTTATATATTCTGCTATCAAGCAAATAACAAGAGATTGATCAAGTGTTTGAGCAAAGAAAGTGGAATTTCTCACTATTTTGGGCCAACCCGTGGCTTTCTCTCTCTATTTCTCGCCTTTTTCTCTCTCTAAAATTCTTATTTTCTTCCTCCCTCTTTCGGACGCAGAAATGGCCGCTGTATAGTGTCCTGGAGGCAGCCGCAGGTGCATCTGCGGCTGCCTGTTGTGGCCGTCCGCGCCGAAACATCGGCTGCTGTGCGTTTTCTCGAGCCACAAAAAATGCCATGTGTCGTCAGCCGCAGATGCATCCGCGGCTGCCCGGCTTCCTTTTCTCGATTTTCGTGTCACGCAGTCTTGAAACATCATTTTTTGTTGTATTATTTCGGAAGGCTGTTACTTGATGTAGAAATTGCTTTTTGTTCTTAGTAAGCGAGACCCCCGAACATCGTAAGCGTAGTGGCCATTAGTCGTCTTTTGTGATCAAATCAGGTTCTTTTGGAGCAACTGTTTGCCTTGACTCGAGTAACCTGATGCTCGTTGTTCGTTGTGGCGACTTTGACCGTAAGTCGTTGGGGTGGCTTCGTGTTGGGGTCCACCTTCCTTTTCGCATGTCGGGTCAAGTGACGACTTTGCCCTCCTGCCAGGGTTAGTAGAGAAGTGCAAAATTTGGGTGTCTACAATTATTATTATTATTATTATTATTATTATTATTATTATTATTATTATTATTATATTATGTCAAAACTCTAAAGTTACAAAAATAATAATTTTATATCCCAAAATGCTAATTACTAACAACGATATATACCCAAAATATATACACTAACAAACTAAATAACATACAAAAATTAAAGCTACAAAATTAAGACTAATACAGAAAATTAAATAATTACATAAAGAAAGAAAAAGAGACATACCCGAATTTAAGAAGAGATTCACCGTCTCCCAAGAAAACCAAAAGAAATTTGGGCTTATATCAATACCCAAAATCCAAAGAAGGAAAATAAAATATTTAACTAGGGAGGTTCTTACTTAAAAGCCCCTCACACAATAAGGTCCTTTCTCACAATGGGAGGTCCTTATTGTTTAGGTGAATAAAAATAAAAGGGGTGATGCCATATATATAGGCTAAGGAATGGAAGGATTTTACTTTAAGGGGCGATGTGGGACTTTGAAATAACTGGTTATTACATTACTTCCCCCTTAAAAAAGATTCCGTCCCCGGAATCAAAAGAAAAATAAAATGTACCTAATTATCAAAAAGATGCAGATACTCCGCTCGAATAGACTCCTACATCTCCCAAGTAGCTTCCCGTTCTGAATGGTTCCTCCATAAAACCTTAACAAATGGAATTATCTTTCTCCTCATAATCCATTCTTGACGATCCAAAATCGCCTCGGCTTGCTCTTCACAAGTAAGATCACCCCGAATTTTATCGAACGGATATTGCACCACATGCAACGGATGATAATGATAACTTCTCAACACCGACACATGGAACACATTATGCACATGAGCTAGCTGTGGAGGCAAAGCTAACCGTTATGCAACCTCACCAACTCTCTCCAAAATCTCGAATGGGCCAATATAACGCGGACTAAGTTTTCCTTTTAACCCGAATCGTCGAATGCCCTTCCAGGGAGAAACTTTTAAAAATACATGCTTACTAAGTTCAAACTCTAACTTCTTTCTATGCTTATCACCATAACTCTTCTGTCATGATCGAGCCGACCGTAATTTCTCCTTAGCCACCGTTACCTTCTCCGTAGTAATTTGAACTAACTCAGGCCCTTCTATGACCTTCTCACCAACCTCATCCCAACAAGTTGGTGCCCGACACTTTCTACCATACAACGCCTCAAACGGAGCCATTTCAATATTTGCGTGCCAACTGTTATTATAAGCAAACTCAGGCTAAAGTAATCATCCCAATTACCCGACCACTCAAGTGCACAAGACCGCAACATGTCCTCTAATGTCTGAATAGTCCGTTTAGATTGCCCGTCAGTTTGCGGATGGAAAGAAGTACTAAAGTTGAGCCGAGTGCCCCAAGCTCGCTAAAACCCTTTCCAGAATCGTGAAGTGAACCGTGGGTCCCGATCTGAAGCAATAGACACCGGAGTACCATGAAGTCTAATAATTTTCTGCTGAAAGATCTGTGCCAACCTGTCCACCGAGTAACCTTCATGGATTGCTAAGAAGTGTGCCGATTTTGTCAACCGATCCACCATAACCCAAATGACATCATTCTTTTTGAAAGTCTTTGGCAAACTAGTCACAAAATCCATTGTGATATCCTCCCACTTCCAAACTGGAATGTCTAATTGTTGCAGCAGTCCACTAGCTCGTTGATGTTCTATCTTCACTTGTTGACAAATGAGGCACTTTCCAACATATTCAGCCACATCTCGCTTCATCCCATTCCACCAAAAATTTTCCTTTAAATCCCTGTACATCTTCGTAGAACCCGGATGAATAGAGAATGGTGAACTATGAGCTTCAGCCAATACTGCTTCTCGAATAGTTGAATCTAACGACACACATAACCATTTGCCTAACCAAATCACACCATGGTCATCAATACGGAACTCGAGTTGTTTGCCTTCCTCCAAGTTATGCGTCATTGCCCACAACTCCCCATCTTCTTTCTGAGCTTCTTTAACCTGTAAGATAAGAGAGGGCTCCACTCTCATACCTGCTAAATGCCCATCTGAACCTTGAACATACAACTCTAACTCTAGTTGCTCCATATCTGTAATAAGTTGATGTTGTGTAATAAGGGCTGCTACACTCCCTGAACTCTTTCGATTAAGAGCATCTGCAACCACATTCGCTTTTCCCGGGTGATACTGAATTCTCGCATCATAATTTTTTCGAAGCTCCAACCAACGCCTCTGCCTCATGTTGAGCTTCTTCTGAGTGAAAATGTATTTAAGACTTTTGTGATCGGTGAAGATATCATAAGTCTCTCCATACAAATAGTGCCTCCAAATTTTTAAGGCAAAGATTACTGCTGCCAACTCCAAATCATGAGTGGGGTAGTTCACTTCGTAAAGTTTAAGTTGCCTAGAAGCATAAGCAATCACCTTACTGTGCTGCATCAAAACACACCCCAAGCCCTTTTTAGAAGCATCACTAAAAAATTGGTAACCTCCCGTGCCCGATGGTAATGTAAGTATTAGAGTTCTCACAAGTCGTTTCTTCAATTCTTCAAAGCTCTTCTCACGCTCCTTATTCCACACAAACTTCGTGCCCTTCCTCATCAACTGAGTCAATGGCAAGGCAAGTAAGGAAAATCCTTCCATAAATCGCCTATAGTACCCTGCCAAACCCAAGAAACTCCTAACCTCCGTCACCGTAGTAGGTCTCGGCATTTAGTGACATCCTCAACCTTCGCAGGATCCACCTTAATGCCTTCAGCAGACATAACGTGACCCAAGAATGCAACCTGCTCCAACCAAAACTCGCATTTGGAGAATTTATCATATAACTTCTCTTTCTGTAAAATTCCCAAAACTGTGCGAAGATGCTCCTCATGCTCTTCCCTAGACTTGGAGTAAACCAAAATGTCATCAATAAAGACAATGACAAATTGGTCCAAGTACTCCCTGAACACCCGATTCATCAAATCCATAAACACCGCCGAAACATTTGTCAACCCGAATGGCATTACTAGAAACTCTTAATGTCCATAACGAGTGTGAAAAGTTGTCTTAGAGATATCCTTATCCCTCACCCTCAACTGATGATAACCCGACCTCAGGTCTATCTTCGAAAAATACTTCGCCCCTTGAAGTTGGTCAAACAAGTCATCAATTATCGGTAATAGATACCGATTCCTGATGGTAATCTTGTTTAACTCCCTATAATCTATGCATAACCTCATAGACCCATCTTTCTTCTTTACAAACAAAACTGGAGCACCCCACGGCGAAACACTTGGCCGAATCACACCACGATCTAATAATTCTTGCAACTGCTCTTTTAACTCATGTAACTCCAACGGTGCCATTCTATACGGCGCCTTAGAGATAGGCTCCGCACCAGGAATAAGCTCAATAGTGAACTCAACTTCCCGCTGCGGTGGCAACCCAAACAATCCCTCAGGAAACACATCGGGAAAATCACTAACAATTGGAACATCTTCAATACGAGACTCACCTATAGCGGTATTCTTCATAAATGCCAAATACCCCTCACAACCCTTTTCCACTAACTTCCCAGCTTTCAAAGCTGAAATCAAGTTCACCACTTTACTTGGTCGTGAACCATGAAATACGAACTCTGGAGACTTCACATCTCCAAATATAACCTTCCTCGCCTGACAATCGATATTAGCCTGGTGCTTATCCAACTAGTCCATCCCAAGAATAATATCGAAATCATGCATACCCATCGGAAGAAGATTAACCCTACGAATCTTATCTCTAAAACTGATTGGACACTCTCGATAAAAATCAGAAATGACAACAGAAGTCCCCATCGGGGTAGCAATAGACATAACATAATCTAAGGACTGAGATGGCACGCCAAGGTGCCGAACAAAAGATTGAGAAACAATAGAATGAGTAGAACCAGTATCAAATAAAACAGAAGCCTCGTGACTACCAACTAAAAGAGTGCCAGAAATAGTACCTAGCGCACCTGCCACCTGATTACATGTCAATGCAAACACCCGACCACCCTGACGCTGACCTCCATTACCACTGCCTCCACCGTTACCACGTGGCCCGGCACAATCTCTAGCAATGTGACTCATTTGTCCACACAAGAAGCATGCACCAGTAACGCTATGACACTGTCTTCCCGGATGATTTGCCCCACATATAGCACAAGGAGTAATAGGAATAAGATTAGGGTTACCCCCACCAACTGGCCCTGGGTAACGACCTTGATTCTGCTCCTGCTGATGATTCTGCCACTGTTGGCGATTCTGACCTTGCTGAGGTAGCTAAAGCTGACAATTCTGGCCTTGCTGAGACAACGGTTGATAACCCCTATTCTGATTCTGGCCACGCCATTGCCCCTGCTGACCACCACGGTTCCTGTTCCACTGACCACCCTGATTCCTCCTATGTTGACTCGAAACTTGACCTTGTTGTTCATCTCTGTCCCTCTTTCGACTCCCTTCCTCTTTAGAAGACCGAAAGTCCTATCGCTCCATCTCAATATTCTTGGCTGCATTAGCCACTGCCGATACATCTTCAAACTTAGTATTTATGAGATGTTGACGATACTTGTAATAAATTCTCCACTTAAATTTCTCTACTTGTTCCGCTGCAGTCCCTGCTGAAGTCCCCGCAAATCCTGCCAACCTAGTGAACCTTGTCATGAAGTCCGTGATGGACTCATCATCCTTTTGTTGAATAGACAGAAACTCTCTACCATATGCCTCTTTATCAGCAGTTGAGAAATACTGCTGATAAAAGACATCACAAAATTCTGCCCATGTAAGTGCCTCGACGAATCTGTCACCCTTTGTTACTTTTATAGCTTTCCACCATCTCTGTGCATCCCCATCTAATTTGTAAGCAGCCAATAACACTCTTTGGTTATCCGAGCACCCCAACACATCAAAGATCTTCTCTAGATGGGCAATCCAATTCGCTGCTTCGATTGGAGTTGGAGCTGAACTGAATGAATGTGGTCTTTGCTTCTGAAACCTTTCTAACCATACATACATTGGCACCACAAACTGGTCAATACCATTTGCATTTCCTTCATCTTCATTTGCCTGTGGGCCACCAATTCCTGGGTTTCCTTGATCGAAATTTTCTGACGGTTGTTATTGCATCTGTATCGCCTGAACGACTTGTGCCACTAACTGCGGTAAAGCCTGATTAACTGCTTGATTTACCAAGGCTGCCATATCCAAATTATTAGGTTGCACATCAGGTTGCGCATTGGGTTGGGCCTCGCCTATTCCTCTACCGTTACCTCGCCTTGCAGCACATCTAACGAATCTACGAGCCATCTAAGAACAACGGATGGAAGAAAATAGATTCGAGGCAGATTCAAATATAAACTAATATTATAGCCTAATAGAATATCCAACAGAATAAAACCTAACCCAGAAATCTACCCATAACTCACAGGTCGAACCTAAATAGGTTTTCTACAAGAAAGAACCTTGGCTCTGATACCAACTCTGTAACACCCCCTTCCCGTACTGGAAAGAGAGGTTACACACATAACATAACAAAACTAATAAACTGATATCCAAAACTTGAATATGAAACCAAATAGTCTAAATAGATAATTGTCAACTGGCTAAAACACGGTCTGAGTATTACTACAATACTTAGAAATTAAAATATCAAATCCTACACAAAATATCTAAACTATTTACATAAAGGAAGCTCTCTTCACACTTGCCCTAGCTCCCCCTAATTACCTGCCGGAAGAAAAACACAGCATGAGCCAAATGCCCAGTACGGATATAGAGTGCAAGAAAATAAGAACTAAAATGAATAACAAAACTAACTGAACCGAACTAATCTGAATAACATAATAAGCTGAATCAAATGGCTGGGGTTATTTCATACCGAGCTTAGAATAGAACAAAAATATACCTTGTCACAAAGACAAGTCAAAATACTGCCACACAGGCAGACACGCATTGGACTGTAGATCCAAATGTATGCAAAATCAGAAGGTATGTTCGACACAAACAACACCAAACCGCAGAACAGAATAGAAAAGAAAACTAGGGTCGACCCATACGCCTCCTACAACAAAACACCAATTGGCCAACTCCCACCGGAGCACACAAAATGGAGACGCCGTGGACTAATCACACCGCCATGGAAGTGTCATGCCTCGGTGTCAAGAGGACATGCCTGTGGTACCCCCACAGGTGGTTATAGCTTAGGTATACCCTACGGTATATTCTAACAAAAATATCATGTCACAATATATGCGACACAATACAAAAAAAAGGGGTTTTAATCCGCACATGCTAAACCGAAACGAATCAACACAAAGTCCTCAAAATATATATTAGCGTGCTCTACAGAATCAGAATAAATACTAGAAATGCTCTCTATGTCCAAAGAGTACAAGTTATGAATTTCCGAATATCTAAAAGCACACAATTCTATCGTAAGCATTTGACTATGAATAATATATTGAAATAATATCTGAATTCTAATCGAGAGACAAAACGAATAAACTTAAAAGTAAAGAAATATCGTTGAAGGAGTACGGAATCCGTACCTGGATTAAGTAATGTAATATCCAAAATTATATTCTAAGACTACTCGTTAAATTTTCTCCGTCGGAACTAATTAAACAAAATAAAGGAATAAATAAATAGTTAATTAATTAATTAAGTTTTACACATTTTCTTTCTCTTAGGCGAATTTGAAATACTTTCGTTCTTCACAAAATTCTACCTAAAGTTATACATATTTTAATCATATATAATATTTTAATAATTAACCACCTTCTTGTTCTAAAATAAATTTAAATATATTTACAAAAATATTCTTTCTATTTTTAATTATGTTACAAATAATAATAATAATAATAATAATAATAATAATAATAATAATAATAATAATAATAATAATAATTATTATTATTATTATTATTATTATTATTATTATTATTATTATTATTATTATTATTATTATTATTATTATTATTATTATTATTATTATTATTATGTCAAAACTCTAAAGTTACAAAAATAATAATTTAATATCCCAAAATGCTAATTACTAACAACGATATATACCCAAAATATATACACTAACAAACTAAATAACATACAAAAATTAAAGTTACAAAATTAAGACTAATACAGAAAATTAAATAATTACATAAAGAAAGAAAAAGAGACATACCCGAATTTAAAAAGAGATTCATCGTCTCCAAAGAAAACAAAAAGAAATTTGGGCTTATATCAATACCCAAAATCCAAAGAAGGAAAATAAAATATTTAACTAGGGAGGTTCTTACTTAAAAGCCCCTCACACAACAAGGTCCTTTCTCACAATGGGAGGTCCTTATTGTTTAAGTGAATAAAAATAAAAGGGGTGATGCCATATATATAAGCTAAGGAATGGAAGGATTTTACTTTAAGGGGCGATGTGGGACTTTGAAATAACTGGTTATTACATATAAGGATGGGAATGTGAAGGAGTTATGTGATTCTCCTGTGTAAATGTGAATGATTAACTACGAATGCATGCTAAGTGTTTGTGAAATGTCCTTAATGAAAGGTTTTTCTAAGTTTTGCTAAACAAAGTGTTGTTTTCAAGTCAAATGATTTTCTATGGGCCTTAAGTGAGAAACCATGGTGCGTATGTATGTTGAAAACCTATCTATGAGTATTATGAATCAAAAGATAAAGTAGGTTAACATTCCATTGAACCAATGTTGTACAAACTTATGAAATGTCTTGAATGAAATATTGTTTGTAAGGAGAAACTATTCAACAAGTTTTGCTGTTCAAAATGTGATTTTTAACTAAGGGAACTTCTAGGTGTTTTAAGTTGTGAAATCTATGTAAAACATGTTGTATTGTATGCCATTCATGGGAATCAATGAATTTAAGGAATAAAGTCTTGTTGCAAACCTGGGTGGTCATGTATTATTTCAAAACAGATTTCTTAAAGGATGATAAATTTTTTTCAATTGAAAAATGAGAAATAACATGTGTATTATAAAGCTAGAGTTTTGGAATTCGAGTTTTAAAATATGGATTTTCAACAAATGATTTGTTGTGTGCATGAGTTAGTTCTCCATGGGTCTAGATGATAAAATTGGTTATATATATACCAACTTAGATAATGAGATCTTATAAAGTGTGTTTGGTGTTGAGTTGCAAAAGTTGTGGGTATTTATGGCCCCAATATGTGTTATATGATTAATGTAGCAAGTTCTATTGCTTGTATGTTAAATGGAAGGAAGGGGAAAAAGCTGCAGAATCCCTGCAGAATTTTTTTTCTGGAACAGGGCGGTGCTGAGTGGGTGCCTAGGCGCGCTGCTGTCCAGTCATATATATATATATATATATATATATATATATATATATATATATATATATATATATATATATATATATATTAATTTCATGTTGTATTGTAATTATTGCTATCAAGTAAGTTATATCATCTTATTATAGCATAAATTAACCAACAAAGAATGTTTTATGACATCAATATGTAGGACTAAATATGTATGGTGTGCTTATGTGTGTACTATGATTAAACCAAGGATAGTAAACCTAAAATTTGTGATTCTAAATAACCTATTAAGTGATTGGGGTGGTTATGGTGTGAAAATTAATCAATTGTGAATGTGTACGAATGTATAAAGTGTATCCTTTTGGGTATGTGTTAAGACATTAAGTGTATAAGCTAACCAACGGGTATGTGATAAGGTGTATCAAGATATGTGTTTTAAACGACTAGTATATTAAAACTAGATCGTATGACACTTAAAATTTATAAGTGTAACTGATTAGTGAGCCACATGGTTATATATGTAGGCTACCCAAGGGACGAGGTTATAAGTTTAAACTTTAACGACAAAAAAGGCAAGTATCTTATTTGAACTTGTTATTTCACTATTCAATTTATGTTATGACATGTTCGCACTGTGGTCCATTTTCAAATGTCATTCAAAATTTATCAAATTGACTTAAAGTTAAAGTTCTTTATACATGAACTATATATTTTGCTAAGCGAGTCTAAGCCATTTGTTCGGCTAGACCAATAATGCCATGCTATTTTGAATTCTAAAATTATTAAAGCTACACCAAACCATATTGTACTGGTGCAGTATCTGATAAAGTTAAAATGAACAACCCTCATAGTAGGGGTAAATGAACAACCCTCATAGTAGGGATAAATGTTATGATTAAGATGTATTTCCTATATGGCGTGATTGCGTTGCTAGATGTTTTATATTGTGCACAATATATCCGTACGATATGCTGATCCTCCAAAGTACACGTCTTTGATTATTATCAATTGTCATATAAATTATTAATAGTCTTAATGGTATGGGTCTTATTACCATTGATTATTGTAACTCCCCGAGAATCCCCGCGCTAGCCACAGGTGACCCCCGGTCGTTATGCATAACCTTTTCATAATATTCACAACATTTAATAATAAAATGCTGCTAAAATTCAATAAATTAATTGATAAAACTAGTTTATTTAAAAACTATTACAATCTTCTTTATTTCCCCCGAATCGAAATATTTACATCGACTTACCTGATCTCAAGATCATACATATCATGATCAATTTACCACAATATTTGTGAGTACACAACAACCCACACTCCAACAATAAGCCATTATAATTATACATTGACTTTACGATCTGATCGAGTCCAATAATAGTAGCACTCGTCTAATGTAGGTTCGTCTTTTATTACAATTACATGGTCTCTAACCAAGAATATTACAACAGTATAAGTACCCCAAAATTTTTACATTTAAGAGATATTATTATCCCACACCATAGTTACACTATTAGGGCTACCTTGATATTCATTATCAATTCCAATGACAAAGTTATTACCAAATTAAAACTTCAATCTTGTTAGGTCATTAAACATTTCTTATTCCTTGATCTTTACTCTAAACCTCAGAAACCAACATTTATCTTCATAAATATAACTCAAAGACATTAAGCAATTAAAATTATTTCAAAATATCCTTACATTAAAACAAGTGTATTAACCTGTATAGGAATACAACAACTCTATCATAAAGGTTAGCAATCATTGCTAAGTACATAACTTATTAACTCTGTAACATTAATTCGTTTCAGAATTTTAATCTTAACATCTTTTCCTAACTCACAAAATCATATATATCATAATTTGTTCAATTAAAAAGTTATGAGTAATTAACACCTCATCAATTGACCTTAAGTTTATCTGTTATACAAAATCTTCTCTTGTCTTGCCAATTTGTTATTAATGACGTTCGTATAGCTTAATTCAAAAGTTATATGAACTAATACAAGTTTTATAACTTTTACTATTCAAAGCAATATGACTACCTCAACAGGCTTACTACAATAAATAAGACATTTCTGTCGACTGAGTTTAATATCAATAACATAAGTGTTAAACAATTCTATACCTTATCAGGCTTACATTACACTAACATATTCATCATATTGCCCAATTTGGTATGACAATGAATTAATCTTCATTTGCATCTAAATAATAACACATCCTTACTCTTTAGCTTCATCGGAAACATTCGACCTTCTCGCACTTCGCTGAAAATATTACTTTATGCAAAGGTGAGCACGACGGCTCAACAAGTCCAATAGGTATCACATAACACATAACAACATGTTATCATGTTTCATGCATCTTATACTTTACAATTTATACATATCTTATGTATATCATGCTTTGCAATTAAATCTATGCTTCACGTTTTTCATGCACAACATTTATTATATCAAACAGTTCAATATAGAACATGCATCTATTATCATTAACTACACATCAATCATTTATAACACATTATTGCACAAAGGCACATTAACTCATGTTTACACATAAAAACATGTAACACGTAGGAGCAAGTTCTGAAAGACTTTCCTGGCTCGCTTATCCTGCTTATGTTAATGCCTTGCGTTTCTGGCACGACCTACATTTGTTAATGTCGGTTTACACATTAGTTATCATCATAATATGTTATACAATCTCTTTTTAATTATTTTCCAACCATGACTTCTTACTAGTTTATGTTACTAGTCTTTAAATCATTTATAAGTTTGATTTATTACCTCAAATGTTAGTTTAGTTAATACCCGACTGGGTTCTGCTTAACTTATCCGCACAACGAGCAAAAACTGCTCTATGGCCCAAAAAAGGACCTAACTTTTCTGTTCCTTAATAGCATATTAAACCAGATACCCAAAACAAACAGTCTTACATGTTTGTTTCTTCACAAAACTAAAGTAGACATCCAGACAGACAGCCTTACATGTCTGTTTACACACAAAACTAAACAGACACCTCAAAGCTGACAGCCTAACACGTCTGTTTATTACCAAAATCTTCTATACATACATTTAGACTACAGCAGACACTCAGACAAACAACCTTACCTGTCTGTTTATTAACAAAAATATTACAGACATGAACATATACTAAGCAGACACCTAAAGCAGACAGGTATATCCTGTTTTGTTTAACTTAAAATACACAACAAGTCTTGATTATGCATTTTTAACTAATCCAAACAGCAAAACAGACAACCTACCTTGTCTGTTTATTAACAGATTCGCTTTTTACGAACACTATTTTTATTTTAATCATAACTTCTTTGTTACATGTCCGTTTTTGATCATCTTTACATCAAATTAAAGCTTATTAAGTTTACTTTAATCTTATCTAATTCTTGACTTCAGCCCATTTATCAAACAACACAGATCTTAAAATTTTCACAACCTGTCCAGAGAATAAAATTTCCTGGACAATCTCATAAAATTATTTCTTTCATAAAATGGCTCAATCTCGTGGGTACTTCTAGGAAACTTCCATATCTACAACTTTGTAGTTTACATCAACATCAATTTCAAAACACATGATTTTATATCATTTTTATCAAGTCAAAAATCGCTACAGATTCTAAGCAGACTGTTTTTGATCCGACCTAGCCTGATTCATTTGGTCACTACGAACAAACCACAATGAATTTTCGTGTGCTTAAAATTTCTGTATGTAACTTACTTGCATACCTTTAATTTGATATATAATCCACTCTCTAACTTAAAAAACTCGATTTTATATGATTTTTCAAACCAACAGCAACATAACAAAAATTTTCTGTGAATTTGTTCATCTTTTTCTTTCATTTTAATTTAATTCGTGAATCATCTACTAGATTCATGACAATTTATAATTAGATCATTACACACAAGTTCAATCATGATCTACAATCATTACTTCTAATAAGAGCTAACATTTACCCAAGAGAATAAAAAATTATACTAGGATTTAGAATATACCTTCATAGCTTTCTTTTTCCTTTCATTTCTTCCTTCTTCTCTTTTTCTTCTTTTGCCGAGAGTCTCTTTCTCTATATCTCTATGTTTGCTGATTTCTTTTCTCTCATCAAGTTGGGTTTAGTTAATTAAATGATATAACAAGATAAGAGATAGGAGATTGATTGGTTGAGAGTAGATTTCATTAGGATAAGGAAATAAGTGGCTCAATTTAATATCCACCCATTAAAAATTTGAGAAATCCAGCTGGCCCCACTTCAAATCTATAGAGTTTAATTTCTCTTTTGGGTCTCACTTTTAATTATCTGACCCGCTCTTTGACTTTTTGACCCGAAAAATTAAATTTTCAATATTATAGTCGTTTCCTACTAATTTCGATATTCCCATCATCATGATAACATCTGTTTCTTCAAATTCACTTCCCAACTTCAAGTTTGACATTTTTCACAAAATTCAAATGGTCAACTTTGACCAAAAAGTCAACTGAAACACCTATCGTGTTTACAGTCCATACTTACTAAATTTGACGTTCCCGTCGCAACGATGAAGTCCATTTCTCAAAATTCTTCTTCAAACTCAAATTATGTTTACTATCTGTCTTTGTTAAATTCTACATTCTGAACTCAACGATGCAATCTGCATCTCCAAATTCTCTTTCAAACTCCAAATTGAGGTTTTAACTTCTTTCATTTTCTTTGGTCAAACTTTGACTAGTTGACAACTTTGTAATTTCTTGACATTTCTATTTATTACCTTGCCTTCACATATGTAAGTATACTCATGTTATCAAGTATACATTACCTCATTCTCTTCACACCGCTATTCTACGTAATAACAACCACTCAAGGTTCATTCTTAATTTTAGACTGCCACATTACCAACTTGGTCATGCATACAAGTCTTACAATTATTAAATGTTTAGGCTTGTTCATTATATTCATATGACTTGCCCTATATAGTAATTTGACTCGTCATAATCTTAATCTATTTTGGGCTATTATTTAATTTCTAACACTTGACTACTAGGTTGGGTTTAAGCTTAATTATCATCATAATACCTAGCTTATCTCTTCCCAATTTACTAATTTGGGCTATCTTAATTTACCATTCAAGATTTAACTTTCATAAGCTTGTTTAATTAATATATCAAGCTTTACATTATTCTTGATGATTAATTCAGTTAATCATTTATCATACTCGGTTAAAATATAATTAGCTCACCTCCAAGTATATACGTATCTATACATATACACCTTCATGTTAACATAAAAAATATTTCTCCAATTGAAAATTATTTCCTTAATAAATTTTCACATACATCATATTAAAAACTTCTTACATAATCTCTTTCAATCAAATAAATTCATCGAACTTTAAATGTATTATATTACCTTATTATTAATATACCTCCAAGTATACATAATAATCAAATTTTAGGTTTTAAAATTTTAAAAACTTAAATTCACTCACATTTAAATCATAACACAAAGATTAGGGTAAAATGTTTACACACTTTCTACACATTTTACTTCTCCAAATCTAGGTTTTAACTTCAACCTTTATTTCATCATCTAAGATCTTATTTAAAAATCTTGTGAAATATCCGGTATATTACAATTATTGTCGGTCCTTGTGAATGCCAATAGTCTTAATGAAGTTTACGGTCAGTCGACCATCAGCATTAAAATCCCTGATTTCAAATCAAACGTAAATGCCCTTGCATAATTACTCAATTGTTTCTCAATTGTTGAAGTTTTTCAATAATGCTACTATGTTCATTATTATAATGCCATAAATTGTTTTAAATACTTGCTGAGCCATTAATGCTCACATTTGTTAAAATAAACATTTCAGCTAAACCCAAGTCTTCTAAAGGGACTACAAAGGACAAGGGTAAAGGAAAAATCAATGAATAGTTGTAATTATAATAATGCTTAGTTTTCAATATGATGTAAATTTTTGCATTATTAGTATATTTTGTATTAAAGGTTTAGTTAACCTGGGATATATACATGTTTTGTATTATAAACAATGTAATTAATGTTGTGATTAATGATGAATGTGTAGATATATGTGTGTGAATGATTAATTGTATCGTAAGCACCGAATCTGAGATTCAAGGACCCCAAATTTGGGGGCGTCACAGTTTGTAATAAGCATGTAAACAAACACATATCACCCCAAGTACTACTTTTCAGATATAGCGACGATCAAGCATTTTATCAAACATGTCTTGTACATTGCCTTTTATTTGGTGTATTAAATTTAGAGCAAAAAATTGGAAAGAAATTGAGGCAAAAGCAAGTTATATTAAACTTTGGATTCAATAATTGCCTCTAACTATGTATTGATATTTCTATATCAATTGCATGTGATCAATAATATTTTTTTTCCTATAGTTATTACTTATAGTACTCAAAGTAGTGATAGTAGCTCCAATTATACTGAAGAGCAAAATTCTCCATTGTCGCACGCCGCGTGTCCTCTTCCTCAATATAGTTCTTAATTAATTAATCTAAAACTCTCTCATACTACGATCAACCTTCACAATATTTGGTTAAATTATATCTATAAAAAATAAACCTTAGAAATTGGAAGGTAATTGGAAGAATAGATATTACATGTATATGAAAAAAATATTCTCAATCAAGTTGATTGATTGATTGATTACTCACAGTATGAATTCTCAGCAGTGAAAAAAAGCTGAAAGAGTGAAGATTAGTCTAACGAATAGAGTGAGATGGATATTCATCGAAATCGATAGAGGAATGGATCAAAATACAAAATTTGAGGGGATTTATAGAGAATAACCTTTTTGTATAGATGAGGAGATGAATAGATGGGAAATACTCAGCAAAACTATCCGAGATCGATGTTTATTGAGATTCGAGAAGAGAGATACCGATCAATTTGTTATTTGCGTAAGAGATGAAAAGAACATGACCAACCGAGTTAACTCCTATAGAGAGAAGAAGACCAACAAAGTTAACTTTTAATTATTTAAGGATTGAGTCAATTTAGAATCGTTGTTTGAATTTTTATATATAATGTATTGATTATGGATATTTATATTACGAATAATACGATGCTCAATATATAATGAGAGTACGTGTAATTAATTTTTATTCTAGATGTTATCTACAAGTAATCTGATAATGACATTCTTAATTCAAAAATGAGATTTTTCAACTTTCATACTACAAAAAAGGGACTTTTCAAGACTGTACAAAACCATCTCCAAAGTCTTAAAACTGTCGTGAATACTTTTCGCGATGGTTTCTACGACGATTCACTGTTATCACATATGCAGGGGTCGTATTTGTTTTTTATGACGGTTTACAACCTTCGCTAATACTTTTGGAGATGTTCTGACCAAACCGTTGCTAATAGTTGTATTAACGACAGTCTTCTGTCTTCACCAAAGCTACTTTGTGTGAATTTAATATTTTCCTCTATCACATTCGTGATAGTCAGAAAATGTCACCAATTATCAAATAATATAATTAACTTACATATATAATATATAATAGTTTTAGATCATCTACCTGTACATACAATCACCAAAAATATCTCTACCACTAACAACAACAAAAAATTATAAATCAAATTTATAATAAATATACAAATCTTAGAATGATTAACGGTAAAACTATGATTTACGCAATTAAAGTTGACATGTTTTACTTAATACACCATCGAACTTTTAATTTTTTAAATTATCACATTAAACTAATTAAAATAGTAAAATTTGGTCATTCCGTTAAATTGAGTAAACGTTTGTCAAATTCTTTCAGAGTTTTTTCTACGTGGCTACTAGAAAGAAAGAAAAAAAACTAAAGAAAATGACATGGTTTTGGGCGGCTCGCAACTAGAGGGGTCTCACTTCACAAAAGATCATATATATATATATATATATATATATATAAACTCCATCAGTACATCCACAAGCATGTTGCTGCTACTTCTCTCTCTACCAATTTTGATCGCAAAAAACATCATAGCCACAATTGGCGCCAACAAAAAGAAGATGTTCGTCATATTGGGGCAAGGAGGTCGAAGGAGGCAGTGGTTAGATGGGGGCGGGAGCAGCGTGGGGGTTGAAGAAGGGGAGATGGCAGACGAAGACAGGGGGTGGGGTAATTAGGGAAGGGGAAGTGATCTTTTAGTCTTCTTCCATTTGTTTCTCTTCTGCAAGCTTTGATTGGGATTGGGAATTTGGGAAGAAAGAGAGCCGCCGGCCCACTCTTCGCCATCCTGGTTCGTAATCTTCCCTTTCATCTGGTCCATCCCGGAAGCCCTCATCACCGTCGAACTCTCCACCGCCTTCCTCGGCAACAGCGACTTCTTGGAAATTCCTCAATGGAGTCATCAACATCGCCGTTTTTCCAGCTCTCTGCATAAATTACTTGCAAAATCTCTTCCCCATTTTCTCCTCTTGCCTACCAAAAAACCTCACAATTTCTCTCTCCACTTTGCTTCTCAGTTTCCTCAATTTTATTGGCCTTACAATCGTCGAATACGTCGCCGTTTTTCTCGGTATAATCTCTTTCCTCGCTTTTGTTATCATGTCCCTTATACCAATCCCAAATATTCATTCCAAAAAATGGAGCAGTTTAGGCCAGAAGGGTGTGAAAAAGGGCTAGAATCTATTCTTTAACACTTTGTTTTTGGAACTTGTATTTCTAGGATAATGTTAGTACAATGGCTAGTGAGGTTGATAACCCACAAAAAAATTCCCCATTGCGCTATTTTTTGCTCTGATTCTCACTTGTTTTGCCTATATAATTCCATTAATGGCTATATCCGGAGCTGTAAATGTTGACCAAATGGAATGGGAAAGAGGGTATATGGCCAATGCAGTACAAACAATTTTTAGGAAATGATTGAAATATTAGATTGAAATCGGAGCTGTTTTATCGAGTATCGAATTATTGGAAGCACAATTGAGTAGCAGTATCAGCTTCTAACTATGGCGGATTTGGGATTATTTTGTTTTCAAATTAAAGTTTGTTTTATTTGTAAATACAAACAAAAATTTTAAAAAAAATATTATTATTTTATTTTAAACTTTTTGTTGTAATTTTCAAGTTTATTTGTTTTAAAAATTTGTTATTTTGTTTTGAATTGTATATTGTAATTTTTCAAGTTTATTTTAATTTTATTGGTATTTTTAAAAATTAATTTTATTTTTATTTTATATTTTAAAAAATTATTATTTTATTTTAAATTTTCAAGTTTATTGGTATTTTTAAAATTTTGTATTTTTGAAATTTTATTATTTTGTTTTAAATTCTTTTAAATAATTTTAGTTTTATATATTTAATTTTGAATTAATAACATAATAATAAAAAAGCCATGTCATTTTTTAAATATTAAAAAAAGCAACACAAGCCACGTGGTTTTTCCAAATCATTTTGAATTAATTAAAAATGCCACGTAAAAAGATAATTTTCATTCAATTCATTTGACGGAATGACCTAATTGCTTTTTTTTTACTTAGTTTAATGTTATAATTGAAAAAATTAAAAGTTCGATGGTGTATTAAGTAAAACGTGTCAACTTTAGTAGTGTAAATCATAGTTTTGCCAATGATTAACTAACAGAAAATAATATGTCATGCTACAATATTCTATAAAAAAAATACTTTTCTAAAACCTAACAATTGTAATATAAGTATTATAATATTTCATCAAAAAACAACAAAATTTCAAAGTCTTCAACGCCAATAAGCCTAAGTTATAAAGTGATGCAAACTCCAAAATTCATACACTTTCAAGATCCTGCACAATAAAAAAACCAAATAAATATATAATTGAGTGAAAATCTATAATATAAAATAGAGCAGTTCAAATCTCAAGACTTCAACATCCAACGGTCTTAAATCAATTTAGGCTTTAACATCCAACAGTCTAAAATCATTTGGGGTTTCAACATTCAACGGTCACTAATCTATCTCTAATTTTTCTCCCAATTTAACATCTTTTTTTTTTAAATCTATCCACTCACATTTTTCGCCCAAATCTAATTCACCACTACACTATAATAATAATAATAATAATAATAATAATAATAATAATAATAATAATAATAATAATAATAGTAATCTCATTCTGTTTTGTCAATGAAAGAAATGTGTGTGGGATACCCGAAAATACTATATTACACAAATTTGAGCCCGTTATCGTTAATCAATTAATTGTTTAAACTTTTCAAGAACTAATTTTAAGTTGAGAATGAGTAGCACACTAATATTTGCCTCAAAAAGAAACTATGACTGGATTGAGTATCAATCCTTTTGTATTAATGGTTGGACTCTGAGTTCTATTATGGAACTGAGAGTCCACAACAATTTTAAAATTTTCAATCTAGAATTATTAGATACAGTATTCAACTGTTATATTAGTTACACCGTGCCTTCAAGTACGAATTATCTCTAATAATTATATAAGAGATGAAGTTTTATATTTAAATTACAATAAAATTTTTGAAACATAGTAACCATGTAACATTTAATTTGAGTAGGTCAAATTAGAGAATGCAATGAGTTACACATCACTTATATGATGAAATCAACAATTGTAGAAAGAGTACAGAATGATCCCAAGTTGATATTTTATGATATACCCATTTAGTTACATTGTTTTGTCAGAAAACATGTTATGACATTTACGATATGAACCTAAAAATAACGGAAGACTTTATTTTTCAATTAATTTCAAAAATACCCTTGACACATCCATGGGTGCACCGTTTAAGGGTGAATGTTACTTATATCCTTTCAAGTTGTCATTTACTTTCAAAGTTGTTCTTAAATTTTTTTTTATAGTTAATTTGGTCCTGAAAGTGATATTTTTTGTCATTTCCATTTCTTTTACACGATTTTATTGAAATATGACCAAAAAATGACATGACCTATTGATTCAATCCTATTACCCGATTTATCAGAATGGCTGAATGACATTTATGTCCCTCTAAGTTACCACCCACTTTCAAAGTCGTCATTTTTCTCAAATTTCAATTTTTTTGTTTTTTATTTTTGAGATAATAATTAAAATTTCAAAAAATTAGTATATATTATATGAATTCATATAATATAATTATACTATTTTTTTTTAATTAAAGCTTAAATATAAAATAAATTTAAAAAAAAAACAAAATTAGTGTATATTTATAACTGCAAAATATATTTTTAAAATAAAAATTAAAATAAAAAAATATAAAGACCCTATTATTCTCTTTTCCTTCTTCACCAAAATTAAAATTTTAACATATATACTATACTACTTCAAATTTTTAAAAATAAATAAACTTTAAAAATTAATTATTATCTAAAAAATAAAAATTACAAATTTTGAAATTATCTTTTTTGGTGAGAAATGACTAAAAAAATTTCATATAATATACACTATTTTTTTTAATTAACGTTTACATATAAAACAAATTTTTAAATACAACATAATTAGTTTATATTTATAACTGTAAAATATATTTTTAAAATAAAAAAAATATAAAGTCCCTGTTCTTTTCTTTTCCTTCTTCACCAAAATTAAAATTTGAACATATATACTATGCTAATTCAAAATTTTAAAAATAACTAAACTTTAAAAATTAATTATTATCTCAAAAATAAAAAATAAAAAATAAAAAATAAAAAATTTGAAATTATCTTTTTTGGTGAGAAATGACTAAAAAAAATCATATAATATATACTATTTTTTTTTAATTAACACTTACATATAAAACAATTTTTAAATAAAATAGAATTAGTGTATACTTATAACTACAAAATATATTTTTAAAATAAAAAATATAAAGCCCATGTTCTTTTCTTTTCCTTATTCACTAAAATTAAAATTTTAACATATATACTATACTCATTCAAAATTTAAAAAATAACTAAACTTTAAAAATTAATTATTATCTCAAAAATAAAAAATAAAAATTTTGAAAATATCTTTTCTATTGATAAATGACTAAAAAAATTCATATAATATATACAATTGTTTTTTATTAGTATAACATATACTAATTTTTTTAATTCATATAAGATATACTAATTTTTTTTAATTCATATATTATATTTTTTATTAAAATTTTTATTTTAAAATATATTTTGTAGTTATAATTATACACTAATTATGTTGTATTTAAAAATTTATTTTATATGTAAGCGTTAATTAAAAAAATTAGTATATATTGTATCATATGAATTCATATAATATATACTAATTTTTTTTATATGAATTCATATAATATATACTAATGTTTTTGAAATTTTAATTATTATCTCAAAAGTAAGAAATAAAATTTTTGAAATTAGGAAAAAATGACGACTTTGAAAGTGGTTGTCAACTTAGAGGGACAAAAGTATTATTCAGCGATTTTGATAAATCGAGTAAAACAATCGGATCAATGGGTCAGGTCAATTTTTGGTCAAATTTCAATAAAATCGGGTAAAATGAATGAAAATGATAAAAAAATATCACTTTAAGGGACCAAATTGAAGAAAAATAAATTTTAGGGACGACTTTGGAAGTGGGCGACAACTTGAAAGGATATAAGTGACATTCGCCCTACCATTTAATTACAATTTTTTTTTGTCAAAAAGCATGTTATGACACTTACAATATGAACCTAAAAATAATGGAAGACTTTACTTTTCAATTAATTTTAAAAATACCCTTGACACATACATGGGTGCACCTTTTAGGTAATGCATAACCAAACAGTCTTTACTATCATCAACATTACCCATTGCATAATTATCAAAATTTTCTATCTCAATAACTTGAGCCATAAATGTTTCTGTTAAGGTAACGTGTAAGCGGACATAATCCCAGAGTAATGTGTGGGTGACAAATTTTCCTTCTCGGTAACTTATGCCATAAATGTTTCTGTTAAGCCACAAATATACACACTTATTTTATTTTATTTTTGACAAGTAAATGTTTTCCATACGTCTTCTGCGTTAATCCCGCCTAGAGACGAAAGACATGTAACTAGACGGATTACAACAAGTGTGGCTTGCAGGAAGGCAGACCATAATATTGAACTTAGCATAAAGCACAGTAATAAAATTATATGTTGTTATAATCCACACCGATTTGTGAGATATGGAACTAATCAATGAGTACAGATGTTAAACAAAATGATTACCAAATTGCATCCTATTATGCTATGAACAATTATTATAATTTCTTTTATTTGATAATGGTTTACTCATAGCATATACCAAATATACATATTTAATTTGACTTTCAAAATTCTAGGATTGCTCTTACTCAAATCCTGGCGTTACACAACTATAACTTCTACAAGTAACACCTTAACAAGTACATCAGCAGTAACTGAAAAAGATGGTCACTTAATTTCTCATCCATATCAACACCAAACAATAAGAGCTAGCAGTCAACAAATGACTAAATTGAACTCAGTTTATCATCATTAACAACATCCAAATGGTAACCAAATCCAGCTTGCTAAAAAAATTTGAACAGGTGAACGCAGTCGAAAAGCCTACCACTTTGTAAGACCAAATTGGCATAATTTTTTTTGCAACATTCAAATTGGTAGGCATTAAATGAGATTACATTGATTCGGGAAACTCCATTGAAGCTAGAAGAAAACATTTCATCGCCACAGCTAAAACAGTAAAAATGTGTTGCCATTAGTTTAGAATATGTTCACACACATACTTTTCATGTGCTGCAAATCAAAGGTAAGGCAAATAACAACAGCATTCCTTGTATTTTCAATATTAGAACACTATAACATTATGTTATCTACAGCAGAAAATGATAAACAACAGAATATAAAAACAATATTATTTGGTGATTCATACGTATTTGATCAATCATTAAAAATAATCAGTGAATATAATAGCAGATCTGAAAATGATAATAGAACATATCCTTAACGATTTGTATGTATGTATGTATGTATGTATGTATATATTACTATACCTACAGCACCAGTAACAAGAGCTCGAGGCCTCGAGCTAGTGAGCATTTGCAAGTTGCGAACTGAACTATGCCACTTGACTGTTTCAGGTTGGCCTTGAAATGCCAGGGGTGAAGCAAATTGTGCAGAATGAAATATGCATGCATAACCGACTATGTTTCAGAAAAGCTTACTCCACAACATCTTTGACATATCATCGCCTCTTATCAGAAGAAAAAAGAATCTAGGAGAAAATAAAATATGTAAACTCACCAAAAATAGCAATTCCCAGCTGGCCAACACTACTACTCCATTATCAGCCCCCACTCACCTCAGCACTGAGACTATATTTAAAACAAATAAATAATCACTACTACTCATCCCCATAATCATACAAGAGGAATATAACACAAAGAATAATAAGCTACTGGCAGCAATTCATCACTACTCAGCCCTAATATTATTGTGGAAAGAATGAACAATTTACTAGCATCCAAAAAGTAAGGCTACTTTGATCTCCTTCATACACAATGAATTATAAGCAAAAAGGGTAAAACTAGACAAGAATCATTTACACAGCATAATAATGGATGAAGTTTCATAATCATCAATCAACAAAACAACAGAAAACCTAGTTATCATGCTTCAATTAGATGCCCAAATTAATTTAAGAAAATACCCAAATTAATTTAGGGAAATACTGAAACTAGATACCAAATTGACATCCCCCAATTCTCGTGTGTTGGTGAAGAATAACTATTATGGAGATGAATGAGTTGATTAGTATAGATGATTAGTTGAAGTCATTGTACAATGATATCGGGGTTTCCACGAGGTAATTACATTAAAGTTGATCAACATGGAATAGTAAGAGTTGATGTGATTTCTAAACTTTAACTCCAATAAGTATTATTTTGTTAGCAAGCTAGTCAAGCTACTCAAGTGTACTTACTATTCACGCAATGTAATGACACCCGAGAGCCCTTGGTATTTAGTCATTACAATCAAGGCGCGTGTATTTTAGAACACTACTCCTTCTCTATATGATGAACCTTTACAAGAAGAGGCTACTAATCCCTTGGTAATCGTTGAAATGGATGATGATGTTCAGGATCTTAATGAATCCATTGGTGAAGATGACGAATCCAAGTTTTTAAATAGGACGAGAAGATCAGGGTGATCATATTGAGGGACCTGGTCTAGCTGGTGTTGTCACTACTTCACAGCAACTACCATAGTATCACACACACAACAGCAAATAAGACTTGAATTGCAACATAAAGTTAGGCAATGTTTTCACAATATAGCTGACTCTAAATTTCTAGAATGGAACTGAGAAGCTATAATCAAGCACAACTACCTATGTACATGTGTCGGTAGGTGACAGGGTTAGTTATAAATGACAGTTGTAAAAGCTAAGTTGTTGTACCTATAATATAGTATAGGAACTATGCTTAGTTAATAGTACTAGTAGTATAAATATAACTGATGAAATATGTTATTCTCATTATGGCACAAAATATAAAAAAATAAATTTGGGGATCATGTTTATCACAGCGGAAATGATAATTTGGTAAAACTCCTTTTTGATCTGAGTTAAAGCACTTGCAGTTTTGATTTTAAGTAATGCTACGGGAAGAGAATGTAAAACAGTTATGACAGTTATAATGTAAGCAGTTAAAGAGACACAGAGAGACGCAACGATTTTTAAGTGGTTTGGAGCACAAGGATCTCCTAGACCACTTTTCTACTCCTCGAGTAGGGGATCCACTAAGGATATAGGTCACAAAGACCAAAGTTCACAAAGAAACATTACAACTGGACACTTAGTCCATCCCAAAAAGGGTCTGATTCACAAATAATTAGGTAGGTCACAAAGTCCTGTCTTACATAAGGTTTTGAAGCCCTCTATCTTCAGGATCCTTTAACCTACCAACTTTGGGGTTGTTTTACGAAGAATCAGGTGAGTCACAAAGTCTCGACTTTTGCATTAGTTGATAAAGATGGTTGATGTGCTGCTAAGTTGGCTTTAAGATCCATTTCTTTGATTGAACTTAGCAGCTGAATGATTTCTCTTTGATGTCAATATCTTGAGCTCATGTGTATAACTTTATCTCTTCTGCTCTGGCTCGCTTTTTGCTATAAATAATTCTTCGATTGATCCTCCAAAACTTAGAGTAGTTTTGGATTAGGATATCATCTTATTTTGATCGATCCTCTGCTCTCGGATCTTGTTTCCTTTTAAATCTGTCTTTTATGCTTTAATCCAAGAGTTCTTCTCTTACTCTCTCTCTCTCTCTCTCTCTCTCTCTCTTTTCTACTTTAACAACCAATAACCTTCAAATTCAAATGAAGGTTTCCATTTATAGATAGATCTATGCCAATTTGCTCGTTGGAAGGTAGTCGTTACTTTATTTAATGTTCTGATCCCAGAAGATCTCTAATTTATCTTTTAGAGAGTATGTGTTAATTTGCTTTCTACTTTTATTTGTCACATATGACTATTGTAGTGACTATATACTTGGATGACGTCATTTCCCCAAGCTAGTTGTTAGACACAACTTGATCTAATCTTTAATTTAAACTTAGGGTGTTTAACAACCTTCTTGAGATCTTTACTTTGTAGGTCTTCTCATTATCAGTCTAATGTCAGACCTGGCATGCTCTATAATTTTTCTAATTGTAGAGTTCTATGGCAATTGTAGAGTGTCTGCATGGCTGACTCTATGAACGGCTAGCTCTATGATTCTACAGCTTTACGATATGCACTTTGCTTAACAATCTGCATTTTGCTTTACGAACTTAGAGTTAGTTCTTTAAACTTGATCTACTTTATGATTTCTGAGCTGAATCTACGAACTTTCCTTGCCTTACGATTTCCAAGTTGACTCAATCATCTTTATCAATTACTCAGTTTACTTTACGATCTTGGAGTAACTGGACTTCAGATCCTTATACTCTTCAGACTTTTAGATGATCATCTTTATCTTCTTCAGATATATTTGCCAAACTTATCTAAACATTATCTGATGTCTTCTTCTTTATTTGATCTTTTGTCCGATCCCATTCGACCTTATTCGAACTTTGTCTGAAGCATGTACTTCTGTTAATTCTGAACTTGTCTGAACTCTGTTCGATGTCTTTTGTTTGATTAGTTGCCTGAGTCTATTCGAACTTTGCTTGATGAATACTTCTTTGTCCGATCAATTATTTGAGCTTGTCTGAACACATCTGAGAATTGTCTGAAGCTTGAACTTGTTATTTGATCTTAGAGTAACTCCTTTGATTTGTTTTCAATGCATAGCACATAGTCCCCTTCTATTATTCTTTCCATGGCTCAACAACTCTTTTTTTTTTGTCAATCTATTTTTCTTCGTACTTGATGATTCAGCTCAACAAACTTCTTCATTTATTCTACACTTAACGATTTACTCTACGTCTTTCTTAATCATAGAATTTCATGGTGATCATAGAGTTTCTGACTTGGCTGATTCTACAAAATGCAAGTTGTGTTATCTGTCCTACGATCTTCAAGCTCTATTTATTTTGTGAAATTTCTCAGCAATCTTCAGTGCTAATTTTTACATATATGATTTTGATCAACCTAACACTTATGATCTCTAAGTCCTTTTACAATAAATTACATCATATTTAATCATAAGGATTGTTTAAGATTTATCTTTGTAATTTGGATCAATCTAACAAATTTGATCCCTAAGCCCTTGTATAATGTGTTCTTTTATAAGGTATGTACAAATTTCTTGTTTGACAAGATACATTCATTTGTCACAATCAAATCATCATTAAACATATGTACTAACATAATAAATAGGTACAATGGGTGGAATGTATTAAATTGGCATAATTGTGAAGCTACTGGCTCTTCAATATACTTTTCCATTCACTTGTTCTTCATTTTTGCATCCATTTAAGAACTTAAGATGGTATCAGAGCTATAGATCTTGTTTTTTGCAAAATTATTTGTTATTTTCTTCTTCTATCAATCTGATCTACAAATTTTATTTGTTCTTCATTCAATTTCCAAAGAAATTAAAGACCTAGATTGATGACTACTTATGTAGCCATGGTTGCTGGATCTTCATCTGGAAACAATTAGAATTCATCTCCAAATCTACAAAAATCAAAATTACAATCAGAATAACACCAACAAAGTTCCTCCTCTAGGACACAATGAAACTGATTAAGTTTTCCTAAATCAGGTTAATGATCTCAATTCTCCATTAAATTCAGTTTATTATCCTTTGTACTTGCACACAAATAATCACCTTGGTTTAATTTTGATTTTGAAGAAACTCACTGGTACTGAGAACTACGATTCATGGAAACGATCCATTCAAATTGCTCTACCAGCTAAAAACAAGATGGTTATTGTTTATAGAAGTTATGATAAACCTGCACTTGAATCCCTACTATATCCATATTGGGCTAGGGTAAATGATATGTCTATGTCTTATATTTTGAATAGACTCAAATTAAATTGGTGGTAGCCTAAATTTCATTACTAATGCTTCACAAATGTGGAAAGAATTACAAGACAGATTTTTTAGTATTGATGGCTATCAAATTTATCAGTTACGAAGGGACTTGCATTCACTTAAACAAGATCATATTTTCATAAAATGAAGGGCTATTGGGATGAATATAATGCTTTAAAGCCTACAGTTGAGTGTACTTGTGGAGCTCATCAAGTTTTAAAAGAAAGAGAAGTTAAGAGAAAATTACTTTAATTTTTAATGGGATTTCATGACAATTTTACTACAACTAGAGGACAAATCTTAATACCCTTCCTAGTGTTAATCATGCTTATACATTAATCAAACAAGTTGAGAAAATAAAACAAGGTTATATACCTGGTGTAATAACTAAGAAAATTACGAACCTAATTTTTATGTAAAAAACTTTTTCGAAAATGTGATCGATCTATGAAATATTAAAGAATAAGAAGTTAAAAAACTAACAAATTTGATTTAGTGTCATTTGAATGTATATAACATGTTTTATTGAAAATTGAATCAAAAATGTCAAAGTTAAAAAAATTTGAAAAATAAAGAAAATGTATTCTGCTTAACTGCGTTGGGTCGCAATGCTATTTTTCGGCAAAAATGAATTTTTCGGATCGGGTCGAGTCGGGCCAGGTTTTGGCGGGTCGATTCGAGTCAGAAAGTATAAAAATGCTTCAAAATTTATAATACTACTATGGGACCCAATTTAACCAATTAAAGTATTATTAAATGATTAATAATATTAATAAATAATTAATTATAGAATTGTTGTATAGAGTCCAATAATGGATTAAGACAAACAAATATTTTAACTGTTGTAAGTCTTGTTGATAATTATAAAGAGGTAATTAATATAAGTCCAATTAAATTATGTTGGCAAGTAGTGTGGTAGTCCAATTAAATTAATTATCAAGCCCAAGTTATAAATGATATGTGAATTGTGTTGGGTAGCCCAAGTAATTAAATAAGAGAGCCTAATGCAAAGTAAGTTATGTAGCCCAGACACTTAAAAGTTCAATATTGGTCAAAGTGTTGGGAAATATTGTTAAGTGTAGAGAATTAACTAATGTAGGGTTAATTGAACAACCCTAGTTGATAGACAAGAGAGAGCATTAACAAAACATTAGTTAAATGCTAGGTGAGTGAATTTGATGATGAGAATTAACCATGAATGAGTTACTTGAGTAACCCTAGGTAGTAAATAAATTAAAGGTTTAACCATGCATGAGTTAGTTGTAGGAAAAATATTATAAATATAATTATGTATGTATATAATTCACCAAGGTAGAATTGGTAAGTAACCATGGGTTGCATGTTGTAGAGAATTAACTATACATTGGTTAATAGTTAGTAGAAATTGCAAGTATTATATATATATATATATATATATATATATATATATATATATATATATATATATATATAATAAAAATAAAGGAAAAATGGTGTAGTGTTGACCAAACGTGGGATCCCACTTGGAGATTGAGTAAAGATGCATGTTGCTTGTATTCAATTTAAATTGGTCAATTCAAGCTATGATGTGATTTAAATAAAAGGTTATTGGTGAATATGCAAAGATATATATGTTGAAAGTATATGAAATGGTAGAGACTTAACCAATGGGTGGTTCACCAACCCTAGTCAACGAAGATAGTCAATTCTTATGAATTTATGTTGTAGATAACTAACCATTGTTGGGTTGCTAGTAAACCCTAAGTGGTAATAAAAATAAAACCTTAACCAATGTTAGATATATATGTATAATTGATTATAGAGAATGAACCTTACTTGGGTTATTTGGTGGAAGATGTGTGTATGTTTAATTGATGAGCCTGAACCATGGTTGATAGTTGAGTTATCATAGGTTACAAGAATAAGAGCCGTAACCACACTTTGGTTAAGTGTTGGAGAAATGTTGCTTATATGTTACTCCGTTGATAGCTTCTAAACTATCTTGATAGATGTCAATCCAAGTGTCAATCATGCTAGTCATTCCTTGCAATAGTAAGCATGCTTAGGATCACTAATTGACTAATGTTGATTGTTTAAGGAGCTTAAGTAGGATTAGGATTGTCCTATATATAAGACTCTCCTAGTGCAATGTAGAGAATTTTGCTCATTTGCTTCCTTTTACTAACTTATAGAGAGAGATGTTCTTGAGAGAAGCTAGAGCTTTGATGTTAGAATATTGAGAGTTGAGAGTTCAATCACTAAGGGTGCTACTCATATTTTTGGGTAAATCAAGAAGAAGGAAGTGGAGGAGTCCTAGCAAGATATATAAGAAGAAGAAGAAGAGCATTCAAATTCAAGAGGTTAAAAAGTATTTTATCTCTTCCTTAAGTTGTAAAGGGGGAAATTATGATGTGAATGGACTCAAGAATTACCCCCAAATATTTTAAAATGAAGAAGTTATGGCTGTCGGAGCGTCGGAGGGCGAATAGTCAAACAGTTGACTTTCAGACAGAATGGCCTGATGCACCTGCGCCAGGACTGGCGCAGCTGCGCCAAAACACACTGCCCAGCAGTGTTTGGTTGGTCCGGGTCGAGTTTTCTTTGAAAAATTAACTTGAAATAAGTGTAAAATAAATTTGTTTGGTTATTAAACCAATATATATAGAATCCATTAATGATTAATTGGTAACTAAATATATAAAATAAAGACTAAAGTTAACACAATTAAAAAGTTAACTATTGGTAATGTTTGAAGAATATTAAAATATTATTAAATGATGAATAATATTAGTATAATATTAAAAGGTTATTAAATGAGTAATAGCATTAGTATATGATAAAAATGTTATTAAATAATTAATGATATTATTAAAATATTATTAAATGGTTAATAATATTAATAAATGATTAAAATATTATTAAATGATTAATAATATTAGTAGAGATTAAAATATTATTAAATGGTTAATAATATTAATAAATGATTAAAATATTATTAAATGATTAATAATATTAGTAAGAGATTAGAATATTATTAAATGTTTACTAGTATTTGAATATAATTGTATATTATCAAAGGTAGATTATATTTTAAAGTATTTGGTACATTATTAAATGTCCAAATCAATAAGTTATGAAAAAGAAGAATGTTTAATTAAATTAAACTGATGTAAATAGTCTATTTGTGACTAATTTAGACAACTTATTAAAAGTGGGTCGTACAATGAACGTGTAGTGAAGGTGTAAGTTAGTTAAGTTTACCCGATATGTCCAACTAGGTTTGGGCTAGGGTTTTTGTCCAGAATTTAAGAGTTCGTTTGTCGAACATCTTAAAAGTTAATAATTTGAAGTCAAGGTCTTAAGTTAAGACTAATTAATAGGCATTGTAACTAATGATTATGTCGATTTTATATATAAATTATAGGTTGAACGAATGACGCAGATAAGCGTAAATGGTAGAAGCGAACCAGGCAAGTTTTTTTAGAACTTGCTCTTGTGTGCATTAATATGCTAGAACGTGATTTTATATTATTGATATGCAGATTTATTGATGATATTTGTGATATGTGAAAAGCATGAGTTGTGATTACATATGTAATATGAAGAATGAATTGCTAGAGACTAGTTGATTAGTATATGTGATGCATAAGACATATGAAGCATTCATAAGATGAAAAATATGAAATGTATGATTTAAGAATAAAATGCAGAGTATGTATAATATGTGAAGCATGTAATATGTTATGTATAACTGTTAAACTTGTTGAGCCGTCGTGTATGTATTTAAGGTTAGTGGAACCTGGGATAATGGTACGTTTTGTAATGAATTTAATTATATTTTTCACGAGTTATCAGAGGTTAAGTTTATGAATATTGTTTAAGTATTGAATCGTAAGCACTGAACCCGAGGTTCAAGGGACTCGGATTTGGGGGTGTCACACCTGGGATAAGTAATACCTTTATAGCAGGTTAAGTTTTTGGTAGAAATGAAGGGATAAAATCGTTGAAATCTTGTGTCGCGTTATTTGTTATATATATGGCGGGAATGTGATTCTTTCCTCATGTGTATATCTGATAATTAGATAATGTTAGGATTAGCCGTGCGTTCTTAAAACTCATATATATGGTAAGTTCATGACTCATAACAGTATGGTGTTTTCGAGCCCCTCGGCGTATAGACAGTATTTGATTCGTTCTTAAATTATAGGATAAGTTTTAAAACTCATGATATTGTGGTAAGTTCATGAACCCACATTGTGTGGTAAGTTCGACGAATAATATGTGGTGGATGTTAGGAAAATGTCATAGATAAAGATTTAAGAGTTCTTATTGATTGAAGAACATTAATAGAAATTGAGTATGGCCTAGTATTATTTTCCTAAATACTACTGATAGGTTGCAATATAAAGTGATACTTTATATCAAGGATTAGGCTATGATTTGAAACTATGATGACCCCAAATCCGGGTCCCATAATCTCGGGTTTGGTTCTCATGATCTCAAAACATAATATCAACTACAACATAATCTTCATTTAAACTTCGCAGAATAATACATAAGGTTCTTTATAAAAAAGGCTACAAATCCCAAGGTCAACTAACCTTAACATAAACAATACATATCTTAAGGGATTACAAAAGATTTACAAAAGAAATTACATAACAAGCAATTAATCTAATATGCAATAAGCTAATCTAAGCTTTAGCTTTTCCCTTGCATTTGTCTGATTTAGAGCATTCGGGCTTAACTGAAAAATAAGTCATGATATAGCAAGGGTGAGCAACTAGCTTGCTCAGCAAGTTTAAGAATAGATGGCATAAGATATATCATGATGAATGGAAAATAACATCGAGAGTTTCAACAATAAATAATAATTGTGAAAGAAGAAGAATCAATATTTAATAAATAAATGTATTGACTCTTTACTGTTGAGTGGCCTCTAAGGACCATGAACTGCTGTTAAGGGTAAACAAGACATATATATCTGACACCCTGATAGTTTGGCACGCGAGGGGATCAACCTCTTGTACCCTATATATATGCATAACATTTAGACATCTTGCGCAAAGTTTGGTTTCTCGACAAAAATAATCCCCTTATATAGGGTTGTTCATTCTCAGTCTTACTATAAGAATTCGCACCAACAAATGGTTTGAATAAGCCCTTAAAATATTCAATTTGATGAATTTATACATGCAGTGTTCTAGCCAAAACAATTAGCTATGACATTCTTAAACAGTCATTGATTTAATGAATTATACGTCTTGCAAATGCACTACGTGGGAATACAATAACAATATGGAAGTGGAATAACTTTAGATAATTAAACCGCTCAAAGTTCTAATGAAATAAATGCAAGTCTAGGAACTTGCTCAATAACAATTTGAATAGGTTTAAAGATCTTGCAAAAATAAATACAAGTTAAGGGTCAGAGAACTTGTCTCGTTTGTTGTTTACTGCTAACCAATTCAATTTATTATCCTTTTAATAGACCTAACAATTTATCAAGTTGATCTTTCAATTAGTATCATATATAGGTTAATATAATAACCTTTGCATATCTTAACACTCCTACACTTAACCACATAATTAAATAATTAAGGTATAGTAAACATTTAAGAAATATTATCATTATTTGATAATATATTAATCATATAAAACCTATATTAATTATTAATATAGTTCAGATTCCTATTTAATACTATTAACAATTTAATAATATTTTATTATCTTTCTAATATTATTAATCATTTAATAATATTTTGTTAATCATTTAATAATACTTTATTAAAATATTATTAATCCTTTAATAATATTTTATTTATTTTCTAATATTATTAATTATTTAATAATATTTTTTTGACTTTATAATATTATTAATCCTTTAATAATATTTTATTTATTTTTTAATATTATTAATCCTTTAATAATATTTATCCTCTTTTACCTGTTAATTTAACTTTCCATGATTTTTAAAGTACTTTTATTGGATCAAAAAATAATAAAATAATTTGTAAAATATTTTTTATTTTTTGACCCGAGCCAACCCGGTCCGGAATTAATTTTTCAAACTGTCTAGTTCACTGTTGCGACGGCGAGGCGGTGACTTGCAGAAAGTTTCACCAGTGCGGCGATGAGATTTACCGTTGCGGTGGTGGCTTAATTTTTAATCACAGTGTATTTCATCGCTGCGGTGGGAGCTCTGTTTTTCAAAATCCTAATTTTCCAATTTTGATTTCTTTGGTTCAAACTTGCATAAAATGAAATCTACACATCTAAATGACACCAAATCAGTGTTGTTATCTTCCTAACTTCTTTCTTTACAACATTTCATGGTACGATCATATTTTTGAAAATGTTTTGACATGAAATTTAAGATCGAACCACCTAGGGTTTCAAAATCGACATATTTTGCGGTAAGAGCCATAACTTCTTTGTTTTCCCATATTTTTAAGATATTCAAGTTGTGTTGTGTTCATAACTCATACATACAACTTTCTAGCCATAGAAATCGCATATCTAACTTGTACATTTTAAACTACAATAATAAATAGCACTTAGCTAACTAGGGTTTACCGATAAAATATTATATGAACTTTTCTTCCATTTATTTGCATATCACACATATAAATACATGTAATAAACATATCAAACTATAAATCTTCTTATATAACTTTTGATCAGTTAAAAATATATTTGTGTCCATAGAAAACATATATAGACCATATAAATGAAATATTAAGGGTTTAGAGCACTTTTGAACCTCTTAGACTTGAACGCTCCCTTCCTCTTGGCTATGAACTTCACTAGTGACTCCACCTTGACTATCCTCTAGCAATTTTCTTGGTGGATTTTCAAACTCACAAGAGTTTTATTACTTTTCTCTAGAAAGCTTTCTTTTTTCTCTCTTGAAATGCTAGACAAATGACCAACAAACACAATGCATTGGCGAAACACTATATTTATAGTACTTTCTTAATCCTCGTCAACATCTACTAGTCAACTAATCTTGGTCAAATTAGGAGCTAACCTATGTTTACTATTGGATTGATTGACTACTTAAAATGACCAAGTGATTGACCTCCATCAAGATAGCTTACGAGTTCTTGATTGTGTAACTTAGAAGCAACAAAAATGCAACAAGCCACCCATGTGCCCCCCCCCCCACACACACACACATATATATATATATATATATATATATATATATATATATATATATATATATATATATATATATATATTGATCAACCTTTGACTTCTATTTGGGCTCCATTTTGGACTTAGGAATTAAATGTATTGGGCTCATTCATTTAATTTGCTTGGACTCAATTTATTTATTCTATTGGGCTAGCATGTTACATTTAAATAAAACAACAATTGGGCTAGCTTTAGTTACATCATGGATCAATGTTTAATTAATTACTTGGTCTACTAGGTTAATTTATTAGACTTAGTTTAATACCACATTTGGACTTAAAATATAATCCAATTAGCTTTGTTTTAATTAATTCTACCACCTTGCTTCCTTATTAAATAAGTACACCCATACATAAATACATTCATTTAATTCCATCAATACACAATTAATTAGTATAAAATTTTAATTGATTGATAATTATTTAATAATTATAATTACAATGACATATAGAATTAGTGGTCATTACATTCTCCACCTTATAAGAATTTCATCCTAGGAATTACAAATAAAAACTACTCAAAAAATTCGGATAGTTAGTCATCATCTTTTCTTCAAGTTCCCAAGTAGCTTCTTCAACGTTGTGACTCCTCTAGAGGACTTTGACAGAATGTATAACCTTATGTCATAATTTCTGCTATTTCCTATTTAATATCTAGATAGAAATTTCTTTATATGATAAGTCTTTTTCAACTTGTATCAGCTTATAGGATATGACATGCTTGTAATCAGGCTTGTATGACCGTAATACTGACACGTGAAACACATTATGAATATGCTCCAATTCATGAGGTAAAGTTACCTCGTATGCCACTTCACCCACTCTCTTTAATATTTTAAATGGTCCTATAAACCCCGGACTCAGTTTTTCCTTCTTTCCAAATCTGATCTTCCCTTTCCAGGGAGATACCTTCATGAACACAAAACTCCCTACTTCAAAATCTCTCTTCTGTCGATGTAGGTTTGCATATTTCTTCTGACAATCCTGAGCAACTACTAGTCGAGCTCTTATTACCCTGATAATTTCTACGGTCTGTTGAACCACTTCCGGCCCCAACAGTCGATGTTCTCCTACCTCATCCCAACATAGAGGTGTTCTACATTTCCTTCCATATAAAGCTTTATAAGGCGGCATGCCTATGCTCGCATGATAACTATTATTATATGCAAACTCCACTAATGGTAGATGGTCCTCCCAACTGCCCTTAAAATCCATCACACAAACTCTGAGCATATCTTCCAATGTCTAAATTGTTCTCACACTTTGCCCATCAGTCTGCGGATGATACGCTGTACTCATTCTTAACTGCGTCCCCATTCTTTCCGGAAGACTCCTCCAGAATTTTGACGTGAAGCGCGGATCCCTATCTGACACAATTGATACCGGCACTCCATGTCTTGAAACTATCTCTTTGATATATAGCTTGGCCAACTGATCCAAACTGAACTTAATCTTGATCGGCAAAAAGTGCGATAACTTTGTTAGTCGATCTACAATCACCCATATAGCATCGTATCCTTTCGGTGTTGCTGGAAGTCCTACCACAAAATCCATCGTGATATGCTCCTATTTTCATTTAGGAATCTCTAACGGCTGTAACAATCCGCTTGGTCTCTGATATTCTGCCTTTACTCTCTGACAAGTTAGGCCTCGGCTGACACCTTCTGCAACCTCTCTTTTCATATTTGGCCACCAAAAATGCTGACGTAGATGTTGATACATCTTCATACTTTTCGGATGTATCGAGTATCTCATACTGTGAATCTCTTGTAAAATCTCCTCTTGTAATTCAGGCACTAACGGTACCCAAACACAATTTTTGAATCTTAGCAATCCTTTGCTATCCACTTTGAATTTGACCTCTCCCCCATCGGTCATCCTCTTTCTTATTCTGTCACATACATTATCTCTGTCTTGAGCATCTTTCACCTTATCTAACAAGGTTGAGCTTGCTTCCATCTCTGTTGACTCTTTTGGATTTTTCACCTCCAACTCCATTCGAGCCATTTCTTTTACCAATTCCTCCTGGTCAGTCAAAACAAAGAGCTTTTCTCTGCTCTTTCTACTTAAAGCATCAGCTACTACATTGACTTTACCGGGATGATATAGAATTTCACAATCATAATCTTTGATCAATTTTAACCATCTATTCTGCCTCATATTCAACTCTTTTTGTGTGAAGATATACTTCAGACTTTTATGATCTGTAAATATCTCACATTTTTCTCCATATAAATAATGTTTCCAAATCTTAAGGGCAAACACTACTGCTGCCAACTCCAAGTCGTGGGTAGGGTATCCCTTCTCATAATCCTTTAGTTGTTTTGACGCATATACAATGACCTTGTCGTTCTGCATAAGCACACAACCTAGTCCCTTGTGCGATGCATCACTGTAGACCGTAAAACCTCTTGTATCGTTCGGTAAAGTCAACACAGGTGCTTCACTAAGTATTTTCTTTAACTCTTGAAAACTCTCCTCTTACTTCTCCGTCTATACATATTTCACTGTCTTTCTTGTCAAATTGGTTAACGGTGTTGCTATCTTTGAAAAATCTTTGATAAATATCCGATAATAACCCACTAACCCTAAGAAACTCCTAACCTTCGTCGGCGTCCTTGGTTGTTCTCAATTTATCACCACCTCCAACTTTGCAAAATCTATTGAAACTCCCTCATTGTCAATAACATGCCCTAAAAATTGAACTTTTTCCAACCAAAATTCACACTTCAAAATTTTTGCATACAACTGCTCATTCCTTAATATCTCCAACACTAATCTTAAATGTTTCGCATGCTCCTCCTTCGTTTTGGAATAAACCAAAATGTTGCCAATGGACATAACCACAAATTTATCTAAGTAATGTTTGAATATTCTGTTCATCATATCCATAAATGTTGCTGACACATTTATTAGTCTAAACGACATCACCAGAAACTCATAATGGCCATAACGAGTTCTGAATACCGTCTTAGGTACGTCCTCCTTCCTAACTTTTAACTGATGATAACCAGTCCTTAAGTCAATCTTTAAAAAGTACTTCGCTCCTTTTAGTTGGTCAAATAGATCGTCAATTCTTGGCAATGGGTACTTATTCTTAATCGTTACTTTATTTAACTCTTTATAGTCCATACAAAGTCTCATCGATCCATCATTCTTCTTCACAAACAGCATAGGTGCTCCCCATGAAGAAACACTAGGTTGAATGTACTTCCTATCCAACAATTCTTTCAACTGAACCATCAACTCCCTCATTTCTATCGGAGTCATCCTATATGGTGCCTTTGATATCGGTGTTGTCCCTGGTACTAAATCAATCACAAATTCTATCTCTCTATTTGGTGGAAGACCATACAGTTCATCTGGAAAAATATCCATGAACTCCTTAACTACTGGTATTTATTTCATCTCAGGGTTCACCATTTGTGTATCCACTATATGTGCGAGATATCCTACACACCTTTTCCTTAATAGCTTATTGGCCTGTATTATCGTCAGACAACAAGATTGTCTTAGCGACTTGCTGCCATAAAATATAACCTTAGACTTATTTGGTGTCCTAAGGTCTATACACTTCTTCTGACAATCAATTATCGCTTTGTAGTTAAACAACCAATCCATTCCCAGTATAACATCAAACTCCCCCAAACGTATCAGAATTAGATTTACATTCAACTCCTGACCCCTGATTTTAGCACAATAATTTTTATGTATATACTCTACAGGAATCACTTTTTTATTGGCAACTTCTATGTGCATAGGGTTTTCTAACTTTTCCCTAGGCAATTCTAACCGTTTAGTGAAATCATCAGACACAAATGAACAGGTAGCACCCGAATCAAACAATACATAAGCATTTATATCATTGATCGGAATAATACCTAACACCACGTCTTTTGATTCCACGGCGTCTTGCATCGTCATGTTGAAAGTTCATATTGTCGGCTTGTTCTGTTGCACCAGCCCTCCAATAGTAAATTATTGTTGTTTCCTCTATATCCACTTCCTCCATCTTTCTTCTTCTTTGGACAATCCTTGATCTGATGGTCCATGGCTCCACATATCAAATAACCTCCTCCCCTCTTAGGTCTGGGACAATTAAAAGCGATGTGCCCTTCTTGCCCGCAATTATAGCAGACGTTCTTCCCCTTCATGCACTTTCTTGAGTGATTTTTTCCGCACTTACTGCACTTGTTTCCTTTCTTCTGGTCGTTTCCCTGGGGTGTCCCTGAACTGTTGTTGTTCCACTTGCGTTTGTTGTTGTTGTTGTTGTTGTTGCTGCTGCTGCTGCCTCCACTGTTATTTTTCTTATTTCCTACTTCACTTTTCTTCTTGTTCCTCTCTTGGTTATATCTAGATGACACCTCGCTTCCTCCTTCGGCTATGATTGATTTCTCCAATAAAATCGAGAACGAATCAATATGTAACACTGCCACTTTGTTGAATATCCATGGTCTTAAACCATTCTCAAATCTCTTGGCTGATGCGGAGTGAATCTGGCCAACTCTTTAAACTTTATCGCATACTCAGGTACCGACATATTCTCCTACTTCAGTTCTAAAAATTTAACTTCCACCCTACTTTTCATGCTCTTCGGAAATTAGTTTTCATCAAATATCTATTTAAATCTCGTCCATGGCACCACCTTTTTACCAGCCCTGATTGGCTTCCCACTAGAAATTGGCTTCTCCTTTTATCATATAAGTAGAAAAATTAGTATTTTTCTCCTCCGCCACTCTCGAAATGACGAACGTCTTTTTTATTTCCTTAATCCATGACTAGGCTTCTATTGGGTCTGTTGTTCCCCTAAACTCTGGCGGTTCGACCGCTTTGAAGTCTTTAAAGTTTGCCAATTGATTCTGCGGTGGTGGCGGATTGGCAACTACTAGGTGACGGTTCTGCATTGCCTCGGCTAGCATGTCAACGAAGTTTTGCATTAGGTCTACATTTCGTCCCCCCTCATCGTTGTTAACCGATTCTTCTACTCCTTGGTTTCTCGATGGTTGTCTACGTGGTGGCATTTTCTGTTATAAACAAAAATTTAAGTTATTATACTTGTTTCCTCTTTTCACTTTTGTTTTATATCTTAAGCAATTTTAGCTAAAATACAAGTAATCACATCACACATATAAACATAAACCTGATTGCATTTATATTTATATGCTAAAACAATAGTGCATAGCACTTTACATCACCAGCATACTGCTATAAATGCCTCTATCCCTAAAACGCTACAAAAGATGAGATCTCTACTAAACATATCCTACAACTTCCTAGAGAAGGAATTTACAGACATATTAACCCTCTGATAAAACAAAAGTTGGGTTCTACTGCATCTATATACATACAACATTAGAAAATAACAAATACTAATGACTGCGCATCTCCCGACGAATCGCATCATCATACTCCTTGTCCCCAATGGCCATTACCACATTCCTACTAATAGTATGCATGGACTGGCCCTCCTAAGCTGGGTAGTAGTGCATCCTGCTCTGAAATCTGCCGAATGAAGAACGATAGACATAGACAAACCTATCGATCCTCACCTGCTTCACACGGACCTCCTCCTCCAACTCTAGCATCTGCCTATGCATTGCAACTCGCTGAACCTCCATCTCTATTCTGTCCTCTATCGCCTACTGCCAATGGGCTCGTCTAACGCACCAAAATCTCTATGTTCCTTAATTCTATCCGATTATCTCTGGATATCATAATCATTAACTTTAAAATCATTTTATATCATCATAAAACACTTTCACGGCGATCTCGTGCGTTAAACTTAACTTTTAACCTTTAAAACTTTTATTTGACCGTAATGTGGTCCATATTATTTTTTTTTTATCAAAACTTTATCTTATTTAACTTACAATCATTACCTCTCTCAAGATCTCAATCTTTAATCTCCTTGTGCTAGATTTAGATCAAATACAATAAGTTATGACCTAGTCTATTACATTTTATAATCATATATATTATGATTTAACTTAACCTGTAAATAAAATTTCGCCATTAACAAATCATACATGGCCCTGTCTAAATATACATGTTCTATATCTGATCCTGTTCATATATACCTGTTTACATACATAACATAATCCATACATATGAGTTTATTACATTTAAAACTCAACCATCCACAATACATCATGAATATTACATCATTACAACTTTTTTCGCACATTAAATACATACAATCCAATCCCTACAGATTTACAACCATTTCAATCTCTGTTACTAACATGATTTAACATTTATAACCAGACCATTATATAACTTTTACATGTAAAAAACTCTTCACGTTTATTAATGCATTTGACACTCTTTACCTTAGCTACACCGGATCCTCCGGCCTTCTCGTACCTTACCTGAAACGTTAATTCATAGCAAGAATGAGCATAAAGCTCAGCAAGTTAATCAGATAGCACCTTTCATGCTCACAGTTTACAATATGCGTTATGTATCCTTTACCTTAACATGATATGCTTAATGTCACGACATTTATTTAACAATTAAATCACATAATTGCACATAGGCACGTTTCAAATTTCTTTACTACCACATAGTTCACTTAGAACAATAGTAAATTTTAGTCTGAAAACTTACCTGTACGCTTTTATTTACTTAACATTTGTCGTCTCGCTTGACCCTGCTATCCTTCCTTAACTCAGGTTGCTTGTCTGAACCTTATCTGAAAACATACAATCTATATTCATCATTATAGAATCATAACTTAATAATATATCTTAAACTCAATCCATAATTACATAACCATTAATCTCTATTCATATCACATGTGATGTATTATACCTTATGTAGGTTAATAATACATCATAGCTCGTTCCCGACCATCTATCTCACTTAAAATTTATTTTGATTTAGCTTTAGGCATGTTATGTTATGCCATTTCTTATCCCATTATACATTGTCACCCTTTAATTTGGTCATTCTTATTTATCTAGGATTTACATAACTCATTCTTATCATTCCATGTTGAAACGTCACATTTTGGACCCTTAATTTTTTTTCAGGTTTCAGAACACTGTGCCCCGGTGCAGTGTTTATTCTTCTAGATCTCGCTGGCCGCGAAAAGCTCTCGGCTGGGAACAATAACACTTCACCCCAGCGCAATGTTTAGTAGAAAACACTATCCTGACCGCGCAGTCTTGCCGCACATCACACTTGATTTTTGTCTCTGCTTTGCTGATTTTTAACTTCTTAACCATACATCCAATTCACACCAAATTTGGACCAATGCTAGACCTTACTACATAGAATTTTATAAAGAAGTTACTTGACACATTTGGCTTCTCAAAATCAGTGATACAACAGCCCGTAGGAGGGCTGTTCAACAAAATTTCAGACTTGGAATTTTTTCTAACTCTCAAAACTTGATTTTTACCAACTTGGTGATTTTTGGCCATTTGCCTTAAACCTTAATTCTAACACTTGATATAACTCATATAGGTCATATATGACATGTCCAAACTTTTAAAACCTTAAAACTTCGCACGAGGCGATAATTGTCCGTTAAAATTCATTTCGAGTCAAAACGATCGATTTAGATCGTTCGAATCGTCAATTCATTCAAATTTGAATCCATTGATTACCAAATCAACCTAAACACATGTAATAACATAAAACTAAGTCATGTGACTTCATTTCACCTCTAATTCTTCAAAATTGCCAAAAATCACCCTTAAGGTTGAATTTTCATTAAAATTTCCAAACTTTTCATTTTCAACACTTACGCTATTCTTGGCCCATTTTTGAAAAACTTAATTCTAATACATAACTTACCACATATAACACGTATTTAACTTGTACGAACCTTCAAAACATTTCAAAATTTTCAAACGCCTTCATTTTTTTAAAATAATTCTTTTTAGGCGACGGTGAATGTTTTAAATCGTTTAAAATCCATAATTGTCGCCATAGACACCAAATAACTTCCAATTCAACTCAAACACATATATTTACATAAAACTTAACTGTTTGGCCCCACTTGAACACCAATTATCCAAAATTGTCAACATTCACACATTGATGACATTTTTGCCAACTTAGCTAGTTTAACACTTAAACCCCTTTTTGAATCCTCAACTCTACACATCAAATACCTTAACATATATACATTTAACCACTTAATGTACTCACATAACTTCCAACTACACATTCTAATGCACTTTACAGATTATTACGTAGTCTATACACAAAGTATAGTCTAATATTCAAACTTTTCATACCAAAACATACTTTTAAACCCTATATAATTTCTTGATGCCTTCTAGCATAATAATAAGCATGTATTAAACATGTTTCATCTTCCAAACTAAGTTCTCATCAAAACCAATAACATTTAACACATATTGCTTCTTAAATCATGAGTTCTAACTTCAAAAACATACATGAATAGTTCATCAACTTTGTAACACAACTTTTAAGCCTAGGGTTTCATCAAATATCAAACATAAAACGCATAAACTCACAACAACTTCACAATCAAGTCATGTACCCCAAAGATACATGCATGACCATCCTTATTCTTAAATTAAAACACAAAAATGATAAGTTTACTAACTTAAACATGCTTATACTTTCTTGTATGACCAACTTCTTTACATAGATAGCTTACTAACTTAAACATGCTTATACTTTCTTGTATGACCAACTTCTTTACATAGATAGCTTCCTCTTAGCAAGCTCTTTCTCTTTTCTTCTAGTTCCAAGCTCAACCAAGCACCATAACTCATGATTTCCAAGCTTTCCTTCTCCCTCTTTCATGGCTTCTCACATTTCTCTCTCTTAGGGCCACTTTCTCTATTATTTCCAGCAAAATGATGGAATGAAGAAAGTTTGCTTGGCTTTGGTAATTTTAATAAGGCTTTAACTTGGTTTGGTTAAGCAATTAACCATGGTTAACTCATCCAATGGCGTTTTGCACATTTCACATATTAATGGAAGGGCATTCTCGTCATTTCACCACTTGGGACACATAAGTCATTATCCAAATTGTCAAAGGTATTTTGGTCATTATTCCGTTTAGGACACAATTGTCATTAACTAAATTGTTAAGGGGCATTTTAGTCTTTTTGCCACTTTTGCTACAATTTTATTTTCTTGGCATTTTTCCTTTTTTCATGCAACTTTCAAACTTTTATTCCATTAATTCGTTTCACGCTTATTTAAATCAATTCTTCTTTCAATCGACCAACTATGTTGCTCACTTTTCGTCGTGCTACGTCCACGTAGCCTCATTTATAGCTTCGTTTGCTAATTAATCGTAATGCAACTACACAACCTCATTTGAACCATAAAATAATTTTCTTGTTTCCTTTGAACCTTCTTGGTTTCACATTTCAAAATTTCACTTCCGACGTCTCAAATAGTTGTAATACTCATCTTTTACATAAATTGCTTCCACGAGAAGCGAGCCTCAACCGAATTACCAAAATCCATCTTCCCTTATCCTTTTTAACTCATATAATCATTTAATACCAATTCCTTAAGCAAATTCATTTATTCACATATCATATCCTTAATATTCCATAAATTCTTAATAAACTGATTAGATCACACGGTTTCTTCTCTACTACACATACGTACCTACCTGAACTTGTCATTCTCATACTCTCACCTCTTCAGGCCTATTAATTAAACTCGTTATCCATATTCATAACTTAAGTATCAATTTAATTATGTTTTTCCTCATTTCTTCCATTTCCAATATTCTCTAACTTTAACTCTTCTTTCTATATTCGATCACATATACATATACACATATTCAGTCTACCACATATTGACACTTCACAGTGTCATACAATAATTCCTTTCAAATCACCTTAATGTAGGTATTACAGTTTATCCTTCTTCCTTAATCCATTCAATCACTATTCAACCATTATAATTCATATTTATAACAACTTCATGGTCTGCTACGATGCTAGTACACTTTACATAAATAACCGATTCTTATACTCCTATAGACCCTTATTATACCAATAGTCTCACTTTATTAATTCAATCACATAGGTCCCTCTTTACTATTTCAACCACACAGGTCCTTTCCACCACCTTAACCACATAATAAATCATATTTAATCATTTCTTACTATCATCTTTCATTCAAACTAGGTTTTATCTGATAACCTTTAATTAATTAATCATAATCCTCATTTGGAAATACTGTAAAAATCTGGGATGTCGCATTCACCCCTCCTTCAACAAAATTTCGTCCTCGAAATTTGCTGTGTACTCATTCCTTATTCATTTGCAACATATACATCTCTTTGTATTCATTTTATCTTAGCTAGGTTTTCAACTAACCTTTACATTATCTCCTCTCTCTACCCATTTTACCCATTTTTAGCATTCATTCCAGAAGATTAGAATGCCTTTCAAGAATCTTCCCAATTGTTCAATAACTGTGAAGCAGTTTGAATAAATAGGAATAACTTGTCCATAAACATAAAACTTTTGCTTATAAAACAAAACTTTTGCTTTTGTTGAGGGGTCACAAAGACCAATGAACTCATAGTCACAAAGACTGAAAATACCCAAGGGTCATAACCACCAGGAACATGAGTTACGACGCAACCACGCCACTCTATTTTCCTGGCCTATTGGTACGCTAGGTGATCAGCCTATTATACCCTTTTCCTTTTTTTTTGGGTTGAACCATGTTAATCAACCCCTATACCATATCCCCTTTTCAGGGTTGTTCACCTCAGACTTTCAAAACATTTTGTTTTTATCCATTATCTAGATTCCAAAAACATTTACTCAATTTTTAAGCAGAATGGTCTAGCTGAAACAAATGGCATAGACTCATATCATTAAATTGCTGATTCATTTCAACTTGAACTTTTCAAAAAATGTTGTCATTGGTTCAAAACTTGATCCCAAGAAAATCTTTTAAAAAGGCTTCATAATACCGCACTATCTTAGCAGTACGTTGAAAATTCCACCATTTTTATCATTTCACACCATATTCAACAGTGTGACAATGATTTCATAAATATATTTTCAAATTTTCAAATAACTTTGGTCTAGCCGAATCAATTGGTATAAACCCATGAATTACGAAATTTTAAAAATCACTTCGATACTTGAGCAAAACTTTCGATACACCAACGTGATAGAATAAGCATATTTTAAAAATTATTGATGATCTAGCATAGCTAGAAGAGTGGATTGCCTACCCAATCCTAATAATCTCTTCCTTCCTTAACTCCTTTAAACTTTTCCTTCCTTGACTTATCTAATCTTTTCTTAACATTTCTATTTCTTTACTATTGCCTTAATCTTAGCCAATATCCGAGAACTATTTTTCTTAACTTATGGCTCTCTACTCTAACCCACCCTTGTTCATCAAACTTGCCACGCATTTGGGCTCAGGAACTTACCACAATCATATGGTTTGAGGAGCTTATCCTAGTCAGGCTAAAGTCGCCCATTCGCTGAGGGGCTCCACCATACAATCATGAGTCACGAACTTACTATACGCTTGAGTTTCAAGAATGCGCAACTAACCTTATTCTTTCTCACTTAATACTTCTCACTTCCTATATATCAGGTACATGTAGAAGAAAAGAATTACCTTCCCAACATACATAACCGATACCGTGACGTTGGATCTCCACTGATTATGACAATAGGAAGCCAAGTAAGTACAATTCCCTGCCCATACAAGAAAGTGCACACTCAGCCACTACCATGAGTCCTAAATGAAAAATCCCACATACCCTAAGCCTTTCCTCAACTTTACTTTCCTTTACCTTTCTTTGATCTGATATGAATTTTATCAAATCATATCTTACTGTTCACAACTCATTAAGAGTCCATTTACTCATATCTTATAATTTACAGCTCATCAAGAGTCCCTATTCACTTTTTAAAATTCACAACTCTCAAGAGTCCCTTAATCTTATCTTACCATTCACGACCCATCAAGAGTCCCTTAATCTTTGATCACTTCGGATCTCATGGCCTTTTTGCCCTTTATCATTATCTTGTCTTAAAATATCTTTTACTATTCCTTAATCCTGAATTTCCAAAATTCATTTCTTTATTACACAACTCATCTAGAGTCCATTACTTTACTATATCCTTTTTTCTCACAAAGGTCGTAGCCTAAGGTACTCCTACCTAAGGTCTATAACCCGTCTACTCTGATACTAACTGTAACGCACCGAAATCTCTACATTCCTTAATTCTATTCGATTATCTCTGGATATCATAATCATTAACTTTAAAATCATTTTATATCATTGTTAGTTCCCAATGACACAGTAGAAATCTAGAAGGGGGGGTTGAATAGATTCTTTTAAAATTTCTTCTATTTGAAAAGATCTCACTTAATTAATTCTTAAACAGAAGTTTAACAGAGCGGAATATGATTTAGTTATTCTTTTCTTGAAATGTTAAATTAATAATTCAACAAACAATTATATGGCAGATATAGCAAATGAAAGACAGAATGAGAGAGACTCTGGGTTTTAAGTGGTTCAGAGGACACAATACTCCTACTCCATTGTTCTGCTCTTCCAGCAGCAAATCCACTAAGGATACTTTTACAATATCTGAATCACTAAGATTCCTTCAAGACCCGCAGTCTTGGAATTTTAGTTCACAAAGAACTTTACAAGTCTAACAGACTTGCTTCCACTAGTTCACAAAGAACTCTCCAAGTCTAACAGACTTGTTTACACCAGTTCACAAAGAACTCTTCTGGATTGATGTATATTTAGATGTGCTACTAAGTTGCTTATCAGCTTGAGTGTTTGAAGGGCTTAGTAGCAATGCAGACTTTTCGGTTCAATCTTTTTCACTTCTTGCGTTTTTCTTTTTGTGCAGAGCTTCTTTTTTCTTTTGCTGATCTTAGTATTTAAGAAGTTAGGGCTTCAGATTTCTTCCCGTTGGATCATCTGCTTGAGCTTGTATTTCTTTCCGTTACCTCACAGAGGAGAGCTGCTGAATATTAAATTAATATAGCTCATTAAAGCTCTTTATTTGATCTGACATGTTAGTCCATGGAAGGTTGTATCCTTTTTCCTTTGGGATAGATATGTCAGTCGTAGGTTCCCACTAACTTTTATAGAGTCGTTTGGTCCTTCCAAACTATAGGACTGATAGGACACAGTCCTCTGACTTTTCTGCCTTGAAAGTCTTCTTTCTGTTCCATAGTGCGCTTGGGTCAGAAGACTTGATCGATTTGCAGAGTCTTCCTTTTTGGTTACTTTGATGAAGATTGAATGCTTGAATAGAATAGCTCATGATCTAAGAAGCGTGAAGTCTCTTACCTTTTTGCTCAACGACCTTATGTGATCTACTCTACGAATATCCCTGCTGACGTGATTGATCTGTAAAGGATCATCTCTTACTGATCATCGTAGAGTTTACTCAACTGTTAGATTGTTTGATCGTAGAGTTCAATTTAAGGTGTCTTGTAAAGAATATAGTCTGTTTGGTCGTAGAGTCTTCTGGACCACAATCGTAGAGTCCATTCTACGATTGGTTGCCTTGATCGTAGAGTCTTCTGAATCACAATTGTAGAGTCCATTCTACGATTGGTTGCCTTGATCGTAAAGTCTGTTCAAATCGTAGAGTTTCCTTGACATAAATCGTAGAGTTCTTTCTACGATTTTATTACACCAACAGATCAACCTAACAGATTTGATCTATCTAAGTCTTAGTACAACACTAAAGACTTTTATACAATTAACAAGAGATCAACCTAACAGTTTTGATCTTATCTAATACGGGTTGTACATTATTTCTTATCATCAAATTTAATCATTCAATGTTCAACAATCTTCCCCAATTTGATGATGACAACATTATTAACAGATAGCGATTTGAACATATTAAAATAGGCAAAATGCAAGAGTAATTGAATGCCTAATCATACAGTGAGCAGTTGTATTTCCTAGAAAAGTATGAATTTTATTGATGTTTTAGTCAGATGATACAATTGAGAAAACAACAGAAAAAGAAATAAAAAAAACTTATCTCCTTCTGCTAGAAGGTCTTCTGCCTTCTTCTTCCCTCTGCCTGAAGAATGCTCTCCTTTCTTCTTTAGCTTTTCTCAGTTCTTCTTCCCTCAGCACAGCTTCTTCTTCTTTAATTTGAAACCATTCATGTGAGCTAGAAGGCCTCATTGATGAGGAAGAAGGTCTTGCTGTCACCTCCTGTCTGGGACGAGATGGTACTGCTTCGTATCTAGGAGGATATATTGAAGTTTGAATCATCCTCATTCCTTGAGGTGCTCTTCCTCTTTTGCTGTAGTCTGAGCTAGTTCTTGTTTGCTCTGCTGTGCTCAGTTTCTTCTCCCCCTTGTTGGCATCATTAATTGTAGCTACCTGTTCTGAAAGCTGCTGGATGCCCTGAATGATTTCTTGAAGTTGGGTCTTAGTGGCAGCTACATCATCTTGGTGGGCTTGGAGTCTTTCGTCAGCCATGATCTGTTTTTGCTCCACCAATGACAAAGTGTCATTCGACCGATGTTTTTGTTCTGTGAGAGAGTTCTTCAAGGCAATGATTTCATTACTGAGGAGGGTGATAGATTTATCATTGGTTTCTTGAAGAATAACAATGGCCTGCTGATGTAAGTTTAAGGCTGCCAGAATAATTTTATCCCTTTCTTGGAGATTTTCAGAGACTGCTACCGTTAGCTGCTTCAATCTTGTGGAAAATTGTTTATTCAGACTGGTAGAGAGACCATTGGCAGCATCAATGATATCGTCCATTCTACGTTGAAGGTTGTGGGATTTCGATGCCAGGTCGTTTTGTATCTCTGTATGGATGTGGCTTGTCAAGTCAGTTAAGCCTTCAGATGTAGGGAGCCGAGATACCTTGTCTAAAATTTCCTGGAGAAGTTGAGATGATTGTCCCTGGTCAGCCGTAGAGCTTGGAATATGAAAGTATTCGTGACCAGAGGTGGAGGGAATATCCTTGTGAGTTAACAGGAGTCTTGAAGATGGAACCGGAGGAATTGTTTGCTGAGTAGGCAGAATTTCAGGAGAGTCTGGCGGGCACTCTACGTTTTGATCATGTAGGCTTTCTTGACCACCAATCGTAGATGGAGGGGACTCTACGATCGGGGAAGTGTGGGTCGTAGAGCTTGATGCAGTATGAGTACTTGAGCACACCTCAAATTTATTGAACATTTGTGAAGGTGTATGAATTTGAATGAGGGTTAGAGGAATAAAATGTACCTTTTGCCCTAAAGTTTGTGAAAAGGGGCTGCAAGAGATGAGCTTCTGGGCAAAGAACAGATTCTGATGATAGCCTTGAGCAATAATCACCACATTTGGATAGGCTTTGAAGGTCCAAAAGAGTTGATCCCATGCATTGTGCACCAGAGCTCGGTGGAATGGCATTAGTGGCAAGAATTTTATCAGGCAGTTGAAGTTAAGGTGTCTTTGCTCATTTCTTCCAACGGCCACTATTTCAATGTCATCCTCTTCATCATCATTCATTGTGGCTGTAGGGATTGAAATGTCATCTTGAGTCTCCCCCTCAGCCAGAGCATCTGCTGGCTTAGGAACAACTGGAAGCTCCCCCTCAGTTTGAGCATCCATAGGCTCAATTGCTTCAGATGACTCCTTTTCTCCTGGAGTAAGGTCAGGTCTTTCAAGTAGCTCCCCCTTAGCTACTGAGCTTTTGTCGGCTAACTTTACTAGCCTTCTTGTCTTTTTCCTTGGCTCCTTTGGAATGACCTCTTCAGCCTCATATTTGCTGCGAGTCTCTCTTCGCAGATCTGAACTTTCATCCCCTGAGGCAGCCTTTTCTTCAGGAGCAGTAACAGGAACCTCATTTGAAGATTCTTGAGGTTCTTCAATCTCAAGAGCTCTTTTTCCTTTCCTTCTTCTGACAAGACCCGGAGAATGCCTGCTGACCTCCTGAGATTCTTCTTCAGCAGGAGTGTTCTTCAGAAGTGATGGCCCTGCACCACTCTGCGTTCCTTCACTATCCCCTGACCGAGATAGTTTCCTATTTTCAACTGGGTTCCTCCTCCAATTGTCAAAGAGTTTCTGGGTAATCCTTTTATTGGTATTGAGGGCTTCTCCTTCATCATGCTCAATTAAATCCCCCAATGATGATCTAAGGAGAATGCTGATGAATGTTCCATAGAACATTTTTCTGGTCCCCTTAGCCTTTTCTGTATTTAGGACCCAATTCCCTATCAATTCCGACAGTAAGGAGCCATAGTTGATGTTTGTCTTTTTAACTATGGCTGTCATTATTTTCAGTTGTATCTCACTGACTGAGTCATGGGCTGAATCTTTACAGAGGAGGCATTTTCCTACAACATCAGCTAAAAACTCGTATTTCTGAGGAAATTCTTTCTTCTTCAACCCTTTCAGTCCTGGATTCTTTTGATGGTGCATTCTTCTCAGCCCTTCTTCGGTGCTTACCATACTTAGAGATGTTAGGCCCCCTTGCTTGAAACCTAGGGCTAGGTTGAATTCTTCGGCAGTGAGGCTGAGCTGAACCCCTTTTACAGTGGTGGTTAGAGTTCCGTTAGCATAGGATCCTTTTACGTAGAACTCTCGAACAAGCTTTGATAGAATCCTTGTATTTGTCCCCAACGCTTCTCGCAGTCCAGCTTTATCTAGCAACTGGATTATTCTTTTGAACTGCTTATCTGCTGTATCGAAGGCTTCAAAGTTGAGCTCATTTCCATAAATAACTTGAGCAGGTGCCATTTGATAGATTTTCTGAAACGAGAAGAACGGTTTATCTGAGAAATGATAACTTAGGGTTCGGGATTGAGAGAGAAAAGAGAGAGAGATATAGATTTTTGAACTTTGAAGAAATGAACGACGTGCAGTTTTCAAAGTATTTAAAACTTCCCTCTATGTTTGCTGTGATACGTGTCAAGTTCTGATAGGATCATTTCAGTTGGTTGATGACCATTTTATCCTTAGTTCCTCAGAGCTTTACGATCCTTAGTTGCACAACGATTCTTTTATTTTTCATAGAGTTGTCTTTACGATTGAGGAATTTTCTGCGATCCTTGGATTGAAAGTCATTGAGTAAGCTCTACGATTCTTGGCTTGATGATCGTCGAGTGAGCTCTACGATCTTAAGCATACTCTACGATCCTTGACAATTGTTGACTGAGTTGAGCATGTCCATTACTTTCCTTGCACACTTTTGTTCCTGCAGAGTTAGTATCTTAAAAAAAAACATGATATATATATTAAGGGTCTAGATTTAGCATTCCTAACTCACTTATTAGTTTATTAAATCTTGATTCATCTAAAGGCTTTGTAAAGACATCTGCTAGTTGATCTTCAGTTGGGATGTAGTGAAGTAATATATTTCCATTTTGTACATGATTCCTGATGAAATGATATCTTATATCTATGTGCTTAGTTCTAGAGTGCATAACAGGATTATGTGTTATAGCAATTGCACTAGTATTATCACAGTATATAGGAATAGAATTTAGCTCAAACCCATAGTCTGCAAGTTGAGTCTTCATCCATAGAATTTGTGCACAGCAACTACCTGCGGCTATATATTCAGCTTCTGCAGTAGATGTTGATACTGAGTTCTGATTTTTACTAAACCAAGAAACAAGTCTGTTGCCAAGCATCTGGCAAGTTCCACTTGTGCTTTTTCTGTCTATTTTGCATCATGCATAGTCAGCATCTGAGTATCCCACAAGATCAAATGAGGACTCCTTGGGATACCATAATCCTAAATTTGGAGTTCCTTTAAGATACTTGAAAATTCTTTTCACAGCTAATAGATGAGACTCTTTGGGGTTAGCCTGAAATCTAGCACATATACATGTAGCAAACATTATATCTGGTCGACTCGCAGTAAGATATAATAGTGAACCTATCATACCTCTGTACTGAGTGATTTCAGTGGATTTACCATTTTCATCTTTGTCAAGCTTGGTGGCAGGTGGCATAGAAGTCTTCATGATAGATGCAGATTCCATGCCATATTTCTTTAATAAGTCTTTGATGTATTTGGCTTGATTAATGAATATGTCTTCATCAGTCTGCTTCACTTGTAGTCCAAGGAAGAAGTTGAGTTCTCCCATCATGCTCATTTCAAATTTGCTCTGCATAAGCTTGGCAAATCTTTCACATAATTTTTCATCAGAGGAACCAAATATGATATCATCTACATAAATTTGAACTAGCAGTGTCTTATCCTTATATTTTCTCAAAAATAAGGTAGTATCAATTCTTCCTCTAGTAAATCCCTTTTCAATGAGAAAGTTAGTCAAGGTTTCATACCATGCTCTAGGTGCTTGTTTTAGACCATATAGTGCTTTATCTAATTTATAAACATAATTTGAAAAAGTTGGATTGATGAAACCTGGAGGTTGTTCCACGTAAACTTCTTCTTGGAGTTCCCCATTTAGAAAAGCACTCTTGACATCCATTTGGAAGACTTTGAACTTCATGTGAGCAGCATGGGCAAGGAAAATCCTTATGGCTTCCAATCTGGCAACTGGAGCATATGTTTCATCGTAGTCAATTCCTTCTTCTTGAGAGTAACCTTTGGCCACTAGTCTTGCTTTGTTCCTTATTATCACACCATTTTCATCCATCTTGTTTCTGAAAACCCATTTGGTGCCAATGACAGGTTTATGCTGAGGCCTGGCCACTAATCTCCAGACCTTGCTTCTTTCAAACTGATTTAGCTCCTCTTGCATGGCCTCTATCCAACTTGAATCTCCTAAGGCCTCTTCAATCTTCTTGGGTTCCTCTTGAGAGAGAAAGCTTAGGTAAAAGCATTCATTAGAGGTTGCAGCTCTAGTCTTGATTCCGGTGTTTGGATCTCCAATAATAAGATCTTGAGTGTGATCTTTGGTCCATTTTATTCTGCTAGGAATGTCTGTTCTGGTGCCCTCTTGTCTGAGTTCCTCTAAATCAGCTTCTGGTTCTGATCGTAGAGTTCCAATGTCTGATGTGGTGTGCTCTACGATCTCCTCTCCTAGCTCAACGATTTCTGTCGCTGGTTCCATGGTCGTAGAGTCAGACTCTACGATTTTGAGTTCTTCGATCGTTGAGCTTGTGTCTACTGACTCGTTGAATGGTGGTCTTTTCTTTTCAGGATCTGATTCATCGAATGTGACGTGGATGGAGATTTCAACAGTTAGTGACTCCTTGTTGAACACTCTAAATGCTCTGCTATCTGTTGCATAACCAAGGAAGATTCCTTCATCTGATTTTGGCTGGAATTTGGTAAGATGCTTCTTGCCATTGTTGAGTACGTAGCACAGGCAACCAAATGCATGAAAATAACTTATATTTGGTTTTCTTCCTTTCCATAATTCGTACGGAGTTTTCTTCAAAGTTGAGTGTATGAGTGACCTGTGTTGAGTGTAACATGCAGTACTGATGGCTTCAGCCCAGAAATATTCAGGGAGAGAAGCTGCTGCTAAGAGGGTTCTTCCTGCTTCAATAAGAGTCCTATTCTTCCTTTCTGCTACTCCATTTTGCTGAGGCGTTCTTGGGGCTGAGAAGTTGTGATTTATTCCATTTTCTTCACAGAACAGGTCCATTTCTGAGAAATCAAATTCTCGTCCATGATCACTTCTGATGGCCTTGATCTTTTCGCCCTTTTCATTCATGATCAGTCTGAAGAGCTTGATGAGATGTGAAATGGTTTCATCTTTGGAGTTTAGAAAGAATACCCAGGTATATCTGGTGTAGTCATCAACTACAACTAGAGAGTATCTCTTTCCTCCGAGGCTGGTCGTAGATACTGGTCCGAATAAATCCATGTGAAGTAGTTGAAGAGCTCTATCATTTAAGTTTACTGATTTGCTTTGGAATGACGTCTTTGTTTGCTTTCCAAACTGACAAGCTTTGCAGGGCTTTTCTTTAATGAAGTTTAACTTTGGCAATCCTTTTACTAGATCTTTGGAGGCAAGCTTTGAAATGCTCTTGAAGTTAAGATGAGATAACCTCCTATGCCAGAGCCAGCACATATCTTCAGAGGCTTTAGCAAGAAAACAGACAGTTTGTTCTGAGCTCAATTTAGCAAGATTGACCACATAGACATTTCCTTCTCGAACTCCTTCTAGCTTTAGAGAATTGGTTTTCAAGTCTCTAACTTGGCATTGGTTGTTGAGGAAGGTGACTTGATGTCCTTTATCACAGAGCTGACTTATACTTAGCAAATTGTGCTTTAGTCCCTCAACATATGCCACTTTACTGAACGAAATTGCACCATTTCCAGTTGAGCCATAACCCCTGGTTTTCCCTGAGTTGTTGTCTCCAAAAATAACCGCAGGGCCATCTTTTTCTTTAAACTCTGATAGAAGAGCCTTATCTCCTGTCATGTGTCGTGAGCATCCACTGTCAAGATACCAGATGGATCTCTTTACCTGCATAACAAATCAATCTTCATTTTGGTACCCATATCTGTTTGGGTCCTGCTTTGTTAGTACCTTTTGGGACCCAAATCTGTTTGATTTTAGATCCTTGCATTCTATGATATCTCAACAAATATTTATCATTTTTATGAGGGTGCCTATGATTAATATGATATTGATAATGATATGTATGTATTTGTGACTTTTTGTTCGTCCAGGACTTGTATGGATTATGATTTCTCATAGTCTTTTGCTGATCTACATTCTGCTTCCATACTACTCTATGATTCTCATGATTCGTAGAGTGAGTTTTGCTTGACTTATTTTTCAATTTTCTGAATCCAAGACCTGTGTGAGTTTTGTTAAAACTGATTGTAGGTTTAGCAAAATGTGGATGGGTGGTAGAATCTGAGGATTTGATGAACACAATTCCTTTATTAAAATTAAAGGATTTGCCTTCATTTATTTCCTTTGACTTCTCCATATTGGGTTCTGAGAATAAATTCTCAAATCCCAATCCTGATCTATCAGTCACATCTCTTTAACTTGAGATCAGGGTGTCCATAGATGAACTAGACTTGTTCCACATAGAAATAGTATTTTCTAGTTCCTGAATCTTGGAGACTATTGACGATTCTTTATAAGTGCTCAAATCATTTATCTCTTTTAGTCTTTTATTCTCAGTTTCAAGATTAGAGTAAAGTTTTGCAGTTTGAACTGAGGCTTCTAATTCCATGCTTATTTTTTCTTTATCCTCTTTTAGATGAGAGTAATCTTTAGATAACCTTCTAAACAATTTTATATATTTGTGCAATTCTGTCATTAAGTCATGCATGCCTTCTCTAAGATCATCAATGCTTAAATCAGGAGAATAGAAATCAAATACCTCATCTATGATGAATTCCTTTTTGCTGCTTCCTTCTTCATTTGCCATTAAGCACAGGTTGGCCTTCTGTGGCTCTTCATCATCACTTGACTCAGAATTTAGTTCTTCTTCTGAGTCACTCCAGGAGCCTTCAGCTATGAAGCTTTTGTCCTTCTTCTTTTGTTTGTGGAAGCTTTTGAATTCTCTTTTTGGATTTGCTCTTGATTTTTCCCTCTTCACCTCTTCTCTTAAGGGTTTTGGACATTTAGCAATGAAATGACCTGGCTTTTTGCAATTGTAGCAAAGGTCATTTGCTTGTTCTTTGCTGCTGTTGCTTTTGAACTTCTGAGGTCTATTTCTGTTGATGAATCTTTTAAAATGTCTGACTAGCATGGCAGCTCCTTCATCATCATTTGATTCATCTTTGTCAGAATCAGAGATATCCTTGTGATTACTCCTGTGAGTTGAGGTTGAGGCTTTAAGAGCAATGTTTTTCTCCTTCTTTCTTTCACCAGATAGATTTTCTGCTCTTTGATTTAGCTCCAGCTCATAGGTGAGAAGATTTCCATATAACTGTTGTACAGTCATCTCGTGCAGGTTCTTTGACTCTCGGATGGTTGTGGTTTTGGCATCCCATTCGCTTGGCAAAGATCTCATGAATTTAATGATAAGATCTCTGTTTGGATAGATTTTTCCATAAGATCTGAAAGAGTTTAGTAGCAAGTTAAATCTCTCATAGGTGGCTGTAATGTTTTCACCAGAGATGTGGGTGAACATCTCATACTGCTGAACAAGCAGTGATTGCTTATTTTCTCTGACTTCTTCTGTTCCTTCATGCATGATCAACAGAGTTTGCCATACTTCTTGAGCTGTCTTGCAGTTGACAACGTTCTCAAATAGATCATCATCCAGAGATTGAAACAAGATGTTCTTAGCCCTTTTGTCTCTTTGAACATCCTTCTTTTCATTGTCTGTCCATTCGTCTCTTTTCTTTGCTACTAGCTTGCTTGGATCTTCAGTTGATAGTGCAAGCTTCATTGGTATGAATGGCCCATTCATCACTGTCTCGAACAGTTCATCATCTATAGCATCCATGTAAGCCTGCATACGAACTTTCCAGTTAGCAAATTTTTCTTTATTACACATAGGTGGTCTGTTACCTCCACCAAGTTCCGATCCATTCTTGTTGAGTGCCATTTGATCTACTCAAGCTTGTAAGGCTTTAGATGTGAGAACCTGCTCTGATACCAATTGTTAGTTCCCAATGACACAGTAGAAATCTAGAAGGGGGGGTTGAATAGATTCTTTTAAAATTTCTTCTATTTGAAAAGATCTCACTTAATTAATTCTTAAACAGAAGTTTAACAGAGCGGAATATGATTTAGTTATTCTTTTCTTGAAATGTTAAATTAATAATTCAACAAACAATTATATGGCAGATATAGCAAATGAAAGATAGAATGAGAGAGACTCTGGGTTTTAAGTGGTTCAGAGCACACAATACTCCTACTCCACTGTTCTGCTCTTCCAGCAGCAAATCCACTAAGGATACTTTTACAATATCTGAATCACTAAGATTCCTTCAAGACCCGCAGTCTTGGAATTTTAGTTCACAAAGAACTTTACAAGTCTAACAGACTTGCTTACACTAGTTCACAAAGAACTCTCCAAGTCTAACAGACTTGTTTACACCAGTTCACAAAGAACTCTTCTAGATTGATGTATATTTGGATGTGCTACTAAGTTGCTTATCAGCTTGAGTGTTTGAAGGGCTTAGTAGCAATGCAGACTTTTCGGTTCAATCTTTTTCACTTCTTGCGTTTTTCTTTTTGTGCAGAGCTTCTTTTTTCTTTTGCTGATCTTAGTATTTAAGAAGTTAGGGCTTCAGATTTCTTCCCGATGGATCATCTGCTTGAGCTTGTATTTCTTTCCGTTACCTCACAGAGGAGAGCTGCTGAATATTAAATTAATATAGCTCATTAAAGCTCTTTATTTGATCTGACCTGTTAGTCCATAGAAGGTTGTATCCTTTTTCCTTTGGGACAGATATGTCAGTCGTAGGTTCCCACTAACTTTTATAGAGTCGTTTGGTCCTTCCAAACTATAGGACTGATAGGACACAGTCCTCTGACTTTTCTGCCTTGAAAGTCTTCTTTCTGTTCCATAGTGCGCTTGGGTCAGAAGACTTGATCGATTTGCAGAGTCTTCCTTTTTGGTTACTTTGATGAAGATTGAATGCTTGAATAGAATAGCTCCTGATCTGAGAAGCGTGAAGTCTCTTGCCTTTTTGCTCAACGACCTTATGTGATCAACTCTACGAATATCCCTGCTGACGTGATTGATCTGTAAAGGATCATCTCTTACTGATCATCGTAGAGTTTACTCAACTGTTAGACTATTTGATCGTAGAGTTCAATTTAAGGTGTCTTGTAAAGAATATAGTCTGTTTGGTCGTAGAGTCTTCTGGACCACAATCGTAGAGTCCATTCTACGATTGGTTGCCTTGATCGTAGAGTCTTCTGAATCACAATCGTAGAGTCCATTCTACGATTGGTTGCCTTGATCGTAAAGTCTGTTCAAATCGTAGAGTTTCCTTGACATAAATCGTAGAGTTCTTTCTACGATTTTATTACACCAACAGATCAACCTAACAGATTTGATCTATCTAAGTCTTAGTACAACACTAAAGACTTTTATACAATTAACAAGAGATCAACCTAACAGTTTTGATCTTATCTAATACGGGTTGTACATTATTTCTTATCATCAAATTTAATCATTCAATGTTCAACAATCATCATAAAACACTTTCACGACGATCTAGTGCGTTAAACTTAACTTTTAACCTTTAAAACTTTTATTTGACCGTAATGTGGTCCGTATTATTTTTTTATCAAAACTTTATCTTATTTAACTTACAATCATTACCTGTCTCAAGATCTCAACCTTCAATCTCCTTGTGCTAGACTTAGATCAAATACAACAAGTTATGACCTAGTCTATTACATTTTATAATCATATATATTATGATTTAACTTAACCTGTAAATAAAATTTCGCCATGAACTAATCATGCATGGCTCTATCTAAATATACATGTTCTATATCTGATCATGTTCATATATACCTATTTACATACATAACATAATCCATACATATGAGTTTATTACATTTAAAACTCAACTATCAACAATACATCATGAATATTATATCATTACAACTTTTTTCGCACATTAAATACATATAATCCAATCCCTATAGATTTACAACCATTTCAACCTCTGTTACTAACACGATTTAACATTTATAACCAGACCATTATATAACTTTTACATGTAACAAATCTCTTCACGTTTATTAATGCATTCGTCACTCTTTACCTTAGTTGCACCGCGTCCTCCGGCCTTCTCGTACCTTACCTGAAACGTTAATTCATAGCAAGAATGAGCATAAAGCTCAGCAAGTTAATCAGCTAGCACCTTTCATGCTCACAGTTCACAATATGCGTTATGTATCCTTTACCTTAACATGATATGTTTAATGTCACGTGATTCATTTAACAATTAAATCACATAATTGCACATAGGCACGTTTCAAATTTCTTTACTACCACATAGTTCACTTAGAAAAATAGTACATTTTAGTCTGAAAACTTACCGGTACGCTTTTATTTACTTAACATTTGTCGTCTCGCTTGGCCCTGCTATCCTTCCTTAACTCAGGTTGCTTGTCTGAACCTTATCTGAAAACATACAATCTATATTCATCATTATAGGATCATAACTTAATAATATTTGTTAAACTCAATCCATAATTATATAACCATTAATCTCTATTCATATCACATGTGATGTATTATACCTTATGTAGGTTAATAATACATCATAGCTCGTTCCCGACCATCTATCTCACTTAAAATTTATTTTGATTTAGCTTTAGGCATGTTATGTTATACCATTTCTTATCCCATTATACATTGACACCCTTTATTTTGGTCATTCTTATTTATCTAGGGTTACATAACTCATTCTTATCATTCCATGTCGAAACGTCACATTTTGGACCCTTAAAAAAATTTCAGGTTTCAGAACACTGAGCCTCGTCGTAGAGTTTCTTCTTCCAGATCTCGCTGGCCGCAAAAAGCTCTCGGCTGGGAACAGTAACACTGCACCCCGACGCAGTGTTTAGTACAAAACACTGCGCTGGCCGCACAGTCTTGCAGCACAACACACTTGATTTTTGCCTCTACTTTGCTGATTTTTAACTTCTTAACCACATATCCAATTCACACCAAATTTGGACCAATGCTAGACCTTACTACATACCATTTTATAAAAAATTTACTTGCCTCATTTGGCTTCTCGAAATCAGTGATACACTAGCCCGTAGGAGGGTTGTTCAACAAATGTTTAGACTTAGAATTTTTTCTAACTCTCAAAACTTGATTTTTACCAACTTGGTGATTTTTGGCCATTTGCCTTAAAACGTAATTCTAACAATTGATATAGCTCATATAGGTCATATACGACATGTCCAAACTTTTAAAACCTTAAAACTTCGCACGAGGCTATAATTGTCCGTTAAAATTCATTTCGAGTCAAAACGATCGATTTCCATTATTCGAATCGCCAATTCATTCAAAATTGAAACCGTTGATTACCAAATCAACCTAAACACATGTAATAACATAAAATTAAGTCATGTGACTTCATTTCACCTCTAATTCTTCAAAATTCCCAAAAATCACCCTTAAGGTTGAATTTTCATTAAAATTTCCAAACTTTTCATTTTCAACACTTATGTTATTCTTGGCCCATTTTTGAAAAACTTAATTCCAATACACAATTTACCACATATAACACGTATTTAACTTGTACGGGCCTTCAAAACATTTCAAACTTTTCAAATGACTTCATTTTTCTCAAATAATTCTTTTAGGCATCGACGAACGTTTTAAATCGTTTAAAATCCATAATTGTGGCCATAGACACCAAATAACTTCCAATTCAACTCAAACACATATATTTACATAAAACTTAACTGTTTGGCCTTATTTGATCACCAATTATCCAAAATGGCTAAAATTCACACATTGATAACATTTTTGCCAACTTAGCTAATTTAACACTTAAACCCTTTTTGAATTATCAACTCTACACATCAAATACCTTAACATATATACATTTAACCACTTAATGTATTCACATAACTTTCAACTACACATCCTAATGCACTTTACAGATTATTACGTAGTCTATACACAAAGTATAGTCTAATATTCAAACTTTTCATACCAAAACATACTTTTAAACCCTCTATAATTCCTTGATGCCTTCTAGTATAATAATAAGCATGTATTAAACATGTTTCATCTTCCAAACTAAGTTCTCATCAAAACCAATAACATTTAACACATATTGCTCCTTAAATCATGAGTTCTAACTTCAAAAACATACATGAATAGTTCATCAACTTTGTAACACAACTTTCAAGCCTAGGGTTTCATCAAATATCAAACATAAAACACATAAACTCATAACAACTTCACAATCAAGCCATGTACCCCAAAGATACATGCATGACCATCCTTATTCTTAAATTAAAACACTAAAATGATAAGTTTACTAACTTAAACATGCTTATACCTTCTTGTATGACCAACTTCTTTACATAGATAGCTTCCTCTTAGCAAGCTCTTCCTCTTTTCTTCTTGTTCCAAGCTCAACCAGGCACTATAGCTCATGATTTCCAAGCTTTCCTTCTCCCTCTTTCATGACTTCTCATATTTCTCCTTCTTAGGGCCACTCTCTCTATTATTTCCAGCAAAATGATGGAATGAAGAAAGTTTGCTTGACTTAGGTAATTTTAATAAGGCTTTAACTAGGCTTAGTTAAGCAATTAACCATGATTAACTCATCCAATTGCGTTTTGGTCATTTCACATATTAATGGAAGGGCATTCTCGTCATTTCACCACTTGGGACATATAAGTCATTATCCAAATTGTCAAGGGTATTTTGGTCATTATTTCATTTAGGGCACACTTGTCATTAACTAAATTGTTGAGGGGCATTTTAGTCTTTTTGCCATTTTTGCTACAATTTTATTTTCTTAGCATTTTTCCTTTTTCATGCAACTTTTAAACTTTTATTCCATTAATTCGTTTCACGCTCATTTAAATCGATTCTTCTTTCAATCGACCGACTATGTCGTTCACTTTCCGTCGTGCTACGTCCACGTAGCCTCATTTATAGCTTCGTTTGCTAATTAATCGTAATTCGACTACACAACCTCATTTGAACCATAAAATACTTTTCTTCTTTTCTTTGAACCTTCTTGGTTTCACATTTCAAATTTTCACTTCTGACATCTCAAATAGTCGTAATACTCATCTTTTCCATAAACTATTTTCTCGAGAAGTGAACCTCGACCGGATTACCAAAATCCATCGTCCCTTATCCTTTTTAACTCATATAATCATTTAATACTAATTCCTTAAGCAATTTCATTTATTCACATGTCATATCCTTAATATTTCATAAATTCTTAATAAACCGATTATATCACAGGGTTTCTTCTCCACTGCACATACGTACTTACCTTAACTTGTCATTCTCATACTTTCGCCTCTTCAGGCCTATTCATTAAACTTGTTATCCATATTCATAACTTAAGTATCAATTTAATTATGTTTTTCCTCATTTCCTCCATTTCCAATATTCTCTAACTTTAACTCTTCTTTCTATATTCGATCACATATACATATACACATATTCAGTCTACCACATATTGACACTTCACAGTGTTATACAATAATTCCTTTCAAATTACCTTAATGTAGGTATTACAGTTTATCCTTCTTCCTTAATCCATTCAATCACTATTCAACCATTATAATTCATATTTATAACAACTTCATGGTTTGCTACGATGCTAGTACACTTTACATAAATAACTAATTCTTATACTCCTCTAGATCCTTATTAAAGCGAGAGTCTCACTTTATTAATTCAATCACATAAGTCCCTCTTTACTATTTCAACCACACAGGTCCTTTCCACCACCTTAATCACATAATAAATCATATTTAATCATTTCTTACTATCATCTTTCATTCAAACTAGGTTTTATTTGATAACCTTTACTTAATTAATCATAATCCTCATTTGAAAATTCTGTAAAAATCCGGGATGTCACAGCCCGGATGGCGGCCTTCTCTGCCTGCACTTACTAAACTTTTAGCTCAGCTTTTGCCAACCTAACCTCAGTTGCCGCTAACTTAGCCTGTAACTCGACGTCCTGATCAACTAACTGATGAGTTAGCACCTCGAAGTGCTATACTGAGTCCTCGTACTCATGTACCTGCTCCTCCAATCTTGTTATCCTCTCCTCCAGCTCTGTGTTCTCGTTAGAGAACTGATAAGCTACATCCTTATATTGATCCTCCATATGCTGGTGGGTCAGATTATCCTCCTCTAAATGCTAGACTCTTGCCTCCAGCTCCTCATTCCTCGTAGTCAGCCCTTTAATGATGTCACCGGCAGTAGTGCTCATGCCATCAGCGTACTCAGTTGGCTCCTCATGTGACGTATTGTCATAATACTGTACATCCTACTCCTCAGACTCCTTCTCACTGTAGGGCTTCATCACTCCACCTCTGACAAGCTCCTCTCTATCTCCCATCTCCGGATCAGACTCCGGATCATCTATCGGTGCAGCCACTAGCAGTTGTGCAGTATTCATGTGGATATTAATGTAATCCTCCTCCTCAACAGTATGACTAGACTGTCCAATCTCAGGCATCCTACAATCATACAAACAATACATGTTAGTACAGCAATAAAATATATTCGTTGATGAAATGAAATGATATTTTATCATGTACATCTCGGCTTGATGGATTTTCTCAATCCACCTCCAAAAATACACAACATGATGAATCTCCCAGATTCATCTCCTAACGCGCTTGATTTGAGTTTAGTACTAAGGTTATAACCTAGGTTTCGTAATCCTAACGTTTCTAACCTACAACTTTGATACCAACCTGTGACGACCCAAAATTCAGGTCCCATAACCTCGGGTTTGGTTCTCACGATCTCAAAACATAATATCAACTACAACATAATCTTCATTTAAATTTCGCGCAATAATACATAAGGTTCCTTATAAAAAAGGCTACAAATCTCAATGTCAACTAACCTTAACATAAACAATACATATCTTAAGGGATTACAAAAGATTTACAAAAGAAATTACATAACAAGTAATTAATCTAATATGCAATAAGCTTTGGCTTTTCCCTTACCTTTGTCTGATTTAGAGCATTCGAGCTTAGCTGAAAAATAAGTCATGATATAACAAAGGTGGGCAACTAGCTTGCTCAGTAAGTTTAAAAACAGATGGCATACGATATATCATGATGAATGGAAAATAACATCGAGAGTTTCAACAATAAATAACAATTATGAAAGAACAAGAATCAATATTTAATAAAAGAATGTATTGACTCTTTACTGCAGAGTGGCCTCTAAGGACCATGAACTGCTGCTAAGGGTAAAACAGGCATATATATCTGACACCCTGATAGTTTGGTACGTGAGGGGATCAGCCTCTTGTACCCTATGTATATGCATAACATTCAGACATCTTGTGCAAAGGTCGGTTTCCTGACAAAAATAATCCCTTTATATATGGTTGTTCATTCTCAGTCTTACTATAAGAATCCACACCAACCAATGGTTTGGATAAGCTCTTAAAACATTCAATTTGATGAATTTATACATGCAGTGTCTAGCCGAAATAATGAACTATAAGTCTTGTAAATGCACTATGTGCGAATACAATAACAATATGAAAGTAGAATAACTTTAGATAATTAAATCACTTAAAGTTCTGACGAAATAAATGCAATTATAGGAACTTGCTCAATAACAATTTAAATAGGTTTAAAGATCTTGCAAAATAAATATAAGTTAAGGGTTAGAGAACGTGCCTCATTTGTTATCTACTGCTAACCAATTCAATTTAGTATCCTTTAAATATACCTAACAATTTATCAAGTTGATCTTTCAATTAGTATCATATATCGATTAATATAATAACATTTGCATATCTTAGCACTCCTACACTTAACCACATAATTAAATAATTAAGGTATAGTAAACATTTAAGAAATATTATCATTATTTGATAATATTTTAATTACATAAAATCTATATTAATTATTAATATAGTTCAGACTCCTATTTAATACTATTAACAATTTAATAATATTTTATTTTTCTTCTAATATTATTAATCATTTAATAATATTTTATTAATCATTTAATAATATTTTATTAACTTCATAATATTATTAATATTTTATTCATTTTCTAATACTATTAATTATTTAATAATACTTTGTTGACTTTATAATATTATTAATCCTTTAATAATATTTTATTTATTTTCTAATATTATTAATCCTTTAATAATATTTTACTCATTTAATAATATTTTATTTATATTATTAATCCTTTAATAATATTTATCATCTTTTAACTATTAATTTAACTTTTATAATGTTTAAAATACTTTTATTGGATCCAAAAATAATAAAATAATTTATAAAATATTTTTCATTTTTTGACCTGAGCCGACCCGGCCAAAACCGACCCGGTCCAAAATTAATTTTTCAAACTGTTTGGTTCACCGCCGCGGCAGTGACTTGCAGAAAGTTTCACCACTGCGGTGGTGGCTTAATTTTTAATCACAGTGTGTTTTACTACTGCGGCAGTAGCTCTGTTTTTCAAAACTCTAATTTTCCAACTTTGATTTCTTAGGTTCAAACTTGCATAAAATGAAATCTACACATCTAAATGACACTAAATCAGTGTTGTTATCTTCCTAACTTCTTGCTTTATAACATTTCATGGTTCAATCACATTTTTGAAAATGTTTTGACATGAAATTTAAGATCGAACCACCTAGGGTTTTAAAATCGACATGTTTTGCGGTAAGAGCCATAACTTTTTTATTTTTGAGATATTCAAGTTGTATTGTCTTTATAACTTATACATATAACTTTATAAGCATAGAAATTACATATCTAACTTGTACATTTCAAACTACAACAATAAATAGCACTTAGCTACCTAGGATTTATCGGTAAAATATTATATGAACTTTTCTTCCATTTATTTGTATATCACACATATAAATACATGTAATAAATATATCAAACTATGAATCTTCCTATATAACATAGTTTTAGCCTTCTAGATTATCAAAATAACTTTTGATTGGTTAAAAATATATTTGTGTGCATAGAAAACATATATAGACCATAGAAATGAAATATTAAGGGTTTAGAGCACTTTTGAACCTCTTGGACTTGAACGCTCTCTTCCTTTTGGCTATGAACTTCACTAGTGACTCCACCTCGACTATCCTCTAGCAATTTTCTTGGTGGATTCTCAAACTCAAAAGAGTTCTCTTACTTTTCTCTAGAAAACTCTCTCTTTTCTCTCTTGAAATGCTAGACAAATGACCAACCAACACAATGCATTGGTAAAGCACTATATTTATAGTACTTTGTTAATCCTTATTAATATCTACTAATCAACTAACCTTGGTAAAATTAGGAGCTAACGTATGTTTACTATTGGATTGATTGACTACTTGAAATGACCAAGTGATTGACCTCCATCAAGATAGCTTACAAGTTATTAATTGTGTAACATAGAAGTAACAAAAATACAACAAGCCACCCATGTGTCCCCCCCCCCCCCCCCTTAAAGTGACCGGCCAAATGGCCATTAAATTGACCAATTTTGCTTTATTTTTAATGTCTATTTACACACACACACACACACACACACACACACACACACACACACACACACACACATATATATATTGATATTGATCAATCTTTGACTTCTATTTGGGCTCCACTTTGGACTTAGGAATTAAATGTATTGGGTTCATTCATTTAATTTGCTTGGGCTCAATTTATTTATTCTATTGGGCTAACATTAACTAACACGTGTTACATTTAAATAAAACAATAATTGGGCTAGCTTTAGTTACATCATGGATCAATGTTTAATTAATTACATGGTCTACTAGGTTAATTTATTGGACTTACCACAGTTGGACTTAAAATATAATCCAATTAGGTTTGCTTTAATTAATTCTACCACCTTGCTTCCTTGTTAAATAAGTACAGCCATACATAAGTATATTCATTTAATTCCATCAACACACAATTAATTAGTATAAAATTTTAATTGATTGATAATTATTTAATAATTATAATTACAATGACATATAGAATTCGTGGTCATTACAGAAACATCATAAGGTGGGTGATCGTGTATGTGACACCATAATTACCAAATTCTAAAGAGAATTATTTTAAGTAATACTAGAAAAAGAATGATGTAAGTATTCACTTTAAAGATACGAAAAGTTTAGAGAGGAGAAGAAATGTTAACAAACGAAAGAAGCTGAAAAATAGCACGAGAAATTGTTGAGTACGAAGATATGTTGATGGATATGAAAAGGATTAATGAAGGATATGTTGAAAAATAAATGAAAAAGGTTTAACATGGTAGTAAATTTTATAGATGACGAGAGATTAAAGGAGAATAGTGAAACACTACATAACAATCAAGTACGTGTAAGGAACATGAGAAGAAAATGACATTCGAGTTATTAAGTTCATTGGTGAGAAATGTAAAATATGTTGTATAAAAGGAAGAAGAAGTAAATAAGAGGATTTCATTGGTATAAATAGACTCCAGAGAAGTTACTAAGTAAGTTAAGAAATTGATTATGAGAGAATTATTTTTGTTTATGACTTGAGAAACGATTAATGTATAGTTAAATTGCTACTGATTGAAGTTAAAGAAGGAAAAAGAGTAAGAATAAAGAATGAAAAATGAGTGACAAGAAGGTTATGATAGAGGAAGTCTTATGACTAGAAAAAAAATGTTATAAAAACTTTAGAGAAATACGGTTATATATATATATATAAATGTTAATGTCTAGACTTTTCACAAATGAAAAGGAGAAATTAAGTTAATGATAAGGATAATATAAAGTGAGTGGTATAGAGGATGAAGCATGAAATGTTTGATTATATGAAAGTAGGATGTGTTGATTAAAGAGTAGAAAATATGTTGAATATTCAGTAAAGGATAATGTAGCAAAGGATTTTGCAAAAAATGATAATAGTAAGTTAAAGGTTATGGGGTCGATTAGTCTCAAGTAGAGTAAGAGAAGACAAAATGTGCCTGTGATGATAAAGGAATATTGTAAGGTATGAAAAAGTGATAAGTTCGAGTAATGGAGTTACATAGACTTTTAAGTAACCTGATAACAGTGATTCTGGTGACATAATCCTTATAAGGGAGGGTGAATGTAATAAACGAAAAAATTACAAACCTAATTTATTTTTATTTAATTATATTCATTATAATATATGATGTGTGAAGTTATGTTATGTATGTATTTATGTTGTATGATGAGAGGTAGTAAGTTAGTTAATTTAATTTATTCGAATTAACTAAAGGATAAAAAGAAATATAAGAATAGCTTATGTGATGAAATCACAAAGTTTGAATGTTGGTCTTGAATGACAAATAAGAAGTTTAATAATCAACAAGTGAATTACTTATATGGTTAATGAGGAAGAAGAAATAAATGAATTATTAAAGTTAATCTAATGTGGTAATACTTGTATGTATGTGTGTTAATGTTTAACAAATAAGTCCAAAATATGTTAAGAGTTAGTTTTTGTAAACTAACTCGATTATGTAGTCCAATCGACTTATAAATAACAAGTCTAATTGGATTATATAATTAAACTAATGTGTTTATTTAATGAGCCAATGTGGTAGCCTTATATGATTTAATTAGTGAACCATATATGAAAAATATGGTGAGTCCAAATTAATTTAAACTAGCCCAACACTTGTTATACTCCAAGTCTTGTAAGTTAGTATAGATAACCCAATTGATTTAAATGTTGAGAGCCAATGTGATAAAACTAAATAAATAAACTAGTAAGCCAATGAGAATTAATTGTTGAAACCAAGTAAATTAAAATAGAAGTCCAACTAGAATTAATTCTAAGGTCCAAAGTAGAGCCCAATGTGAAGTTAAATGTTGGTCCAATTGTTACATATTGGTGTATATATGTATATATAAGATAAAAAAAATCAAAAATTTGAGAGAAAAATGCCAAGATGGTCGGCCAAAGTGGGCCCTAATGGGGTATTGTGCTAGCTTTTAGGTTGAGTATTTTATACACAATTGGTTGCTTATTTTGCTAGCTTGATAAAATTGGAAGCAACATGTCAAACCAATGGTCATTCAAGGTAGTCATTCACCTAGTCAATCCATGTTATGCTTAATTAACTCAAAATTTCACCAATGTTAAGAGCACTAATGAATGTCTCTTAGGATTCTATAAATAGAAGTGAGTGAAGGAGAATAAATGTTGGTTCATTTGTTTCATTTACTATTTTTTAGAGAGAGAGAGTTCTAGAGAAAAGCTAGAGCATTTGTGAGAGTTCTAGAGAAGCAAATACATTTAGTGTTAGTAAGTGTGAAATATTTTTGGTCCATTCAAGAAAGAGGAAGAGGAGTTCTAGCATTTTCGTAGCAAGAAAATCTCATTCAAGAAGCCTAGAAAGTTTAACAATTTTTTAATCTTAAACTAGTTTTTATTTTCTTCGTATGAGTCTTTTTATATGCTTGGTTATGGGAGACATCTATGTGATGACGATCTATAGTGATATCTAAAGATATAAGTGTGGTTCATGATGGAGTATATGTGACATGGTTTAATATCTTTAACAAGAATGTTAACATATTTGATATGTAAAGTGGTAGAAGAAAATGCATGAAAGCATGGTACCAGTAAAAATCCTAGCTAAGTGCTTGGTTTAATGTGTTGTAAAATGAGTTGTGAATATTATTTTTATTAGTTCTATGGCTTGAAAGATAGCTTTAGGAGTCATAAGAATAACCCAACTTGAATCACTCAAAAATATGAAAAAATGAGGAAATTATGGTTTTTATCGCAAAATATGTCGTGTTTGAAACCCTAGTCGATCGATTCTAATTTTTATGTCAAAAACATTTTCGAAAATGTGATCGATCCATGAAATATTGAAGAACAAGAAGTTAAGAAGCTAACAAAAATAATTTGGTGTCATTTGGATGTGTATAACATATTTTATTGAAAATTGAATCAAAAGTGTCAAAGTTGAAAAAATTAGAAAAATGAAGAAAATGTATTTTGCTTGACTGCGCCTAGGCGTAGTGTTTAATACAAAATACTGTGCCAGGGCGCAGTGCTATTTTCCAGCAAAAATGATTTTTTTCGGATCAGGTCGGGTCGGGCTGTGTTTTCGTGGTTCGAGTCAGAAAGTATAAAAATGCTTTAAAATTTGTAACACTACTATGGGACCCAATTTAACTGATTAAAGTATTATTAAATGATTAATAATATTAATAAATGATTAAAATATTATTAAATAATTAATAATATTAATGAAGGATTAAAATATTATTAAATAGTTAATAATATTAGTATGTTAATAAAATATTATAAAATAATTAATAATATTAGTAAATAATTAAAATATTATTAAATAATTAATAATATTAATAAGTGAATATAATATTATTAAATAATTAATAAATTAATAAAGGATTAAAATTTACTAAATGGTTAATAATATTTATAAGTAAATAAAATATTAATAAATAATTAATAATATTAATAAATAATTTAAATATTATTAAATGATTAATAATATTAGTAAGTGAATAAAATATTATTAAATAATTAATAATATTAACAAAGGATTAATAATATTATTAAGAGGGTAAATATTATTAAATTGTCAATAATATTTATAAAGGATTAAGATATTATTTAATGAATAATATTATTAAAAAAAGAATAAGACATTATTAAATGATTAATAATGTTATTAAGTGTTTGAAATAATTGAGAGATTAAGAGGATTATTAAATGATTAATAATTGATGATTGAATAAATTATTATTAGAATAATTAATAATATTTGTAAGTGATTAAAATATTATTAAATAGTTAATAATATTTATTTATGGTTAATATATTATCAAAAGTGACAATAATATGAAGTGATTGATATAATTTTAAATAATAATTATGTGATTAAAATATTATCAAAGGTTGATAATATTATTAAGTAATTAAAGGTTATGATTAAGTGTTTGATGATTTAAGTGATGAATAATAAGGTTATGTAATATACTGATTGGTAGATCAACGTGTTAAATATTAGGTCATCCAAAAGAAGTTAATTTAAGTTGATTAATAGTAGCCAATGGAATAAGCAAGTTTTTTGGAGCCTTAACTTGTATTTATTTTTGCAAGTCTTCTAACTCTGAACTCAATTCATTGTGCAAGTTCTACTTAAACTCAAACTCGCTTCATTACATAAGTTATTTTTAAAACCTAGGACTTATTATTATTAACGCTGGATTAATTATTGATAATTATTCTATATCACAATTATTATTGATATTCGCACTTAGGTGCATTTGAATGACTTGTTCTTAATATGAACCATTTAAAGAAGTAGGTCTATACCAATTGTTTCAGCTATCGATTCATTAATTTGAATATTTTTGAAAAGCTATCCAAACTAATAGTTGGTGCGTACTCGTATAGTAAGACTGAGTAGAACAACCCTTATAATGGGGTATTCTCTATTGAAAACGAAAATCTTTACGCACACTATAACTGAATGTTATGCATATACATCGGATACAAGAGGTCTGATCCCCTCAAGTGTCCAATTTGAGTGTTTACGATTTTATAATTGTTAAATACTCCAGAGGCAGTCAGATATGTCCTAGCAAGCCCTCCTTACTTTTGAGATATTCAGTTCAGAGCTAGAAATATCTCATGTATATTCTTGGTTCTTTTTTACTAACTCAGCAGTAAATATTCTACAAATCCTTTATTGAATATAGTATATATGTTGCATGCCTTCACAATTATTGTATATTGTTTAAGTTCCAAAAGAATAATTTTTTTTCATTTATGATATATATTCATTGCTTAATTAAACTTGTTGAGCAAAGTAGTTTCTCACCCTTGTTATATCATGAACTATTTTTCAGAGAAGCCCGAATGTTTTAAGAAAGAAAAAGGCAAAGGAAATGCAAATGAGTAAATTGGATAAAAGTAAACTTTATTATTATTGTATGTCATATGTAACTCTTTAGTGTATTGAGATGGTGTATGTATTTAAGGTTAGTGGAACCTAGGATAATAGTACGTTTTGTAGTGAATTTAATTATATTTTTCGCGAGTTATTAGAGGTTCAGTTTATGAATGTTGTTTAAGTATTAAATCATGATCACTGAACTTGAAGTTCAAGGGACTCGGATTTAGGGGTGTCACACTTGGGATAAGTAATACCTTTATAGCAGGTTAAGGTGTTGGAAGAAATGAAGGGTTTTCCAATTACGTGGCTAAGCCAAATCATGGTGGTTGTACTAACTATGGAAGAGAAAACCACACCATTCACATGTTTCTAGATTGTTGGTTTTCCCCATAATCATCCAAGGAATCATCCTAACAAAAGAAAGAAAAATATTGGTGATGTAGATTTTCAATAGTATAAGATAACTGGAGGAAACTTTGGAAATTCACAATACTTTGATTGTCCACAAAATAGAAGACACAGTGATTCTACTAGTTTTACACAATCTAGAAGTTATAACTCCTCCAAAGGCAATTATTCTTACAAACCAGTAAGTTCATATCAGACTAATCTCATAAGCTTTTCACCAAAAGCAAACATCACCACTATAACTAAAATTGAGGAGTCAAGGAATAGTGGTCAGATTACATCAAATAACCACATTGATAACTCTTAGTTCACTCATATTCTAAAATAATTTCAGCAATTGCATAATCAAATGACTCATATAGCGTATAAAATGAACAAAGGAAATGTGTCTCATTCATCTCCAAAAGATCACTTAGCAAGTTTATCCATTTCTTGTCTTTTTTTAAATACTCATAATTCTTTATCTTAGATCATTGATCTGATGCATTTTGTCATAATTTTAGATAAACCTATTTATATATCCTTACATACTCACACTCAAATTAAGGTCACTAAAGTAGGTTATGTAACCATTACACCTGGTCTCATACTATTGTTATATGTGCCTTCTTTCCATTATAATTTTCTTTTAGTTAGTAAATTAGCTAGAGACTCTTATTACAAAGTATTGTTTTTGCCTCACAAGTGTCTGTTTTAGAACCTGAAAATGATAAAACTCATAGTAACTGGTGAAGAAAATGTAGGGTTATATGAGCAGTTTACACCTCCAAATCAAGCTGCTATTGTTGCTAATTGTTTGTCATCTTATTCTTCACACAACGATATTCTCAATAAGGGAAAACTTTGGTACAATAGGCTTGGTTATGCCCCTGATAAGACTCTGTGGAAAATTGATGTTGTTTCTTTTAATATTTTCATTAGTTGTAATAAATCTTATTTCATCTATCCACTAGCAAAATAATTTAGGTTACTTTTTCCTATTAGTTCTCACAGATTCAGTTTTACTATTGAGCTTAATTATTCATTGTGATCTTTGGGGACCTTATAGAGTTCAAATAATAAAGGTTGTAAGTACTTCTTTACTATTGTTGATGATTTTAACAGAGCAACTTAGACTTATTTGATGCCTACTAAATTTCACAATTTTTAGTTGTTTAGTTCATTTCTTACATATGTTAAAAATTATTTTAACACCATACTTAAGTTTGTCATAATTGACAATGGAAGTTAATTTTTCAATTACAACATGCATGATTTATTAGCTTCTAATGGTCTCATACATCAAAGCTCTTGTACTAGCACACCACAATATAATGGTAAAGTTAAAAGAAAACATAGACACTTATTAGAAGTGTCTAGAGCATTTAGATTTTAATATAGTCTTCCAATTGGTTTTTGTGGTTAATGTTTACTAACAGCAACTTACCTGATCAATAGACTACCAACATCAATATTAAAGTACAAAATGCCATATGAATTACTTTTTCAACAACTTCCTTCATATGACCACTTAAGATCGTTTGGTTGCTTACCTCTATCAACATAATCCTAACAAATTTTTAACTATAGCAGTTCCTTGTGTCTTCATTGGATACCCATAAGGTTAAAGGAGATATAAATTTTTTGATCCCAAATCTATTAAAATATTTGTTAGTAAGACTGTGCTGTTTCATGAAAATTCTTTTCCATATCTTACTAAAGCCAGTTCTACAATTTCTACACTAGATTTCATGTCTTGCGATGAAAATCATATAGATAATTTTACACTTGATCTTTATAAACCACATTCTCTAACTACATCTGTACGTGATCACTTTACATCATCAGATTATACATTCATTAATCCAGGACCAGAAACTTCTTTATCTCCAGCTTTGCCAACTTCATCTCACAACTCAAATGATGTCTTTTCCCTTGATTCCTCTATTTTACCTGTTATGAGACAATCATCTAGAATTAAGCAATAACCTATCTGGTGGAAGGATTCTAAATATCCCGTTACTCATTATGTTTCCTATTTAGCTTTTTTTCCCTCTCATCAAGCTTTCATTGTTAATCTTAATTCTGCTATTGAGCCTACAAGATATTCTCAAGCTTCTGGTGACCCCAGATGAGTAAAAGCAATAAATAAATAAATAAATTCGTGTTCTTGAATCCAATCATACTTGGACCATAATGAAATTACCTAAAGGCAAGAAAGTTATTGGCTATATGTTGGTTTACATGATAAAATATAACTCTGATGGCCCTATAGAAAGTTAGAAGGCTAGACTCCTTGTAAAAGAATTTACACAAGCTGAAGGTATAGACTACCATGATATTTTTTCTCCTGTAGCAAAAATGATTACTATTAGAACATTATTAGCACTTGTTGTAACTCATAAATGGCATATTAATCAGTTAGATGTAAATAATTCTTTTCTTCATAGAGATCTTGAGGAAGAGGTGTACATGACATTACCACAAGGATACCACTATGCAAATTCATCTTACAATCTTATTTGTAGACTAGAAAAGTCATTATATGCCCTTAAATAAACTAGCAGACAATGTTTTGCTAAACTTACTAATTCACTAAAGGAGGCATGCTATGTTCAGTCTCATGTAGATTACTTCTTATTCACATAGTCTAAACTACTTTCATTATTGTTCTGATACATGTAGATTATATCATGGTGCTTAGAAATGATGAACCTACTATTCTTCAACTTAAACAATTTATAGATGATACTTTTAATATTAAGAACCTCAGTACTATCAAGTATTATGTGGGACTAGAAGTGTGTACTTCATCTGTTGGTCTTTTTATTAGTATAATGAAGTATATCTTGGATTTTTTGCAGGCGATCAATTTATTAAATTCCAAACCTCTGGGTATTCCACTTTATCAGCATAACAAATTGAATGATAAAGATGGTGTTGTTCTGTCAGATCTTTCTCAATATAGAAGCATCATAGGATAATTGCTTTATCTTACAATCACAAGGCTAAATATCAGTTATGATGTTCAACTTCTTAGTCAATTCATGCAAACTCCCAGAGAACCTCATTCAAAGTTGGAACAAGATTTCTTAGATACCTCAAAGGAACATCAGGTCAGTGTCTATTATTTCCTTCCAATAACTCCTTAGTTTACAAGCTTTATGTGACAGTGATTAGGGTTCTTGTTTCATTACTAAAAGGCTTTTTCTAGTTTCTTGGTTTTACTAGGCTCTTCATTGATTGCTTGGCATTTTAAAAAATAATATATTATCTCTATAAGTACTACAAAGGCTGAATATATGACATTGGATACAATTACTTGTGAGTTGTTATGGTTAATTGCCTTGTTAAAAGACCTTCAATTATATGTTCCTTTGCTAATTACAGTCTTTTATGATAATAAGGTAGATATAGATATAGCTTCTAACCCAATACATCACTCTAAAGCCAATCACATTGAGCTTGATTGTCATTTTATTTGCAAAAAAGTTCAAGATGACTTCATTAAACCAACTTATATTCCTACAAAATTATAGTTGGCAAACATCTTTAAAAGCCTTTTGGTAAGCAGTCTCACTAGTTTTTACTTCCCAAGTTGGGTGTGCACAATATTTGTGCTCCTCCAACTTGGGGGGGGGGGGGGGGGGAGTAGAGTATTGAGGTACCTGGTCTAGCTGGTGTTGTTACTACTTCACAGTAACAACCATAACATTATACACAACAACAAGGAAGACTTGAATTGTAACATAAAGTCAGGCAATGCTTTAACAATATAGCTGACTCTGAACTTTTAAAATGAAACTAAGAAGCTGTAACCAATCATAACTACCTATGTACATGTGTCAGTAGGTGACAAGGTTAGTTATAAATGACAGTTGTAACAACTAAGTTGTTGTACCTATAGTTAGTATAGTAACTATGGTTAATTAAAAGTACTAGTAGTGTAAATTTAGCTGATGTAATAGATAAGTACAAGGGGTGGAATGTATTAGATTGGCGTAATTGTGAAGCTACTGGATCTTCAATATACTTACTTTTCCATTCACTTGTTCTTCATTTTTGGTTCCATTTAAAAACTTAAGAGATCATGAAAATGGGTTTGTAGAAGTTTTCAAAGAAGGAAGAGGCGAAGAAGTTATAGATGAAAATAGTATGTACACAGACCAATCACATTTGATGTGACATAACATATACTTTATAATTTCATTCATTTATTAATAAAATAATTCATTTATTTAAATACATTTTCTTTATTCATGATTAATTGACTGAATTAATTAAATGGATAAACTGATAGTTTTGAGCAATGCTTTTAGAACCATGATGAGGATCATGCTAATGAGATCTAAATTTTAGATATCTCAAAATTAAAATTGTTCCTAATCGTGGGATCACTAAAATGATGATTAATGAATCCGAATAGATTAGTACATACTATACTTACCCTTATGAAGATGATGATTTATCTCATAATCATTTGTGTAGAGATACTAAAACAAAAATGTAGGTGCTTATTGGAGAATAAGTTCACTGAACATTACTCGCTCAAGGAATACCTAACGGAGTTTTACTTGACTGTCAATACGAGTTCCTTTTGTGATAGTAATATAAGTGATCATTAGACTTGAGATCATCATAGTATCTTGTGTATAATGAGTTATGTTTTAACATATTCCTTAAGACATTTAAGGTATATCAAAGGGTATGCTTGGGTATAATAAGTTTTACATAGAGATAGGTGAATGATCAACAAAGAATCTATCACTTCTAGTAAAATTAGAGAATGCCCTATGTGATTCAATAAATGACAACTCAGTAGTCATTAGTCAATGCAGAATGCAATTAGAAAGGAGTTTTTGATTTGCATTATTTAGAGTTGTGCATTTGAGAATCGAAATACATATGATCAAATAAAATATGGCTTGACGGTAATTCCTTGTCCTATATTTGATTGGGACATTGTATGATAGAATGATTGAATTATACAGTAACTATTCGCGAAAATGTTCTTTTATGATCAAATGTTGAAATCTATATTATCTGGAAAGTCGTTGATCGCTAAGGGACTTACTCTTATTGTGGAATAAATATTATTTATTTAAATAAATTAAATTATTTAATTTATTTATTTAAATAAGATTAGAATGGTTTTAATTAATTTATTTTATAACCGGTTTAATATGAAGAAACTAAAGGGTCACACTGCAAAAGAAAAATATTTATTTAAGAAGTGAATGGTATAAATGTAATAATAAATTAGTATATCTAATTTATACTATGGTGATAAAATAAATTAAATAGCTTAATATTTATTATTTAGTATTTTAAAAAATACTAATTATAAATTAATAAGAGTCTTATTATTATTATTATTATTATTATTATTATTATTATTATTATTATTATTATTATTATTATTATTATTATTATTATTATTATTATTATTATTATTATTATTATTATTATTATTATTATTATTATTATTATTATTTAGTTCCTAAATGATTTAAGAATTAATTAATAAGAGTACTCCCATATTATTTCCTAATTAGATTAGGAGTTTAATTAAAAATTCTACTCCTAAAGAGTTTAGAAGGGTTTTCTATATTTATAAATAAGAGGAGACTTATTATGGATTAGGGTTACATACACTCCCATAAGATTTGGGAGATTACTCACTTTTTTCTCAACATCTAAGGATTTATAAGAGAGAGAAAACTAGGATTTGCCACCATCCACTTCTTGAATTCATATTTTTTTTTTGTGGATCACCTCTAAAGGCTACACGTTTGAGTAGCTAATATTGATCTAAGGAATCTAATCGGTAGATTTGGAGAAGAATACGAAGGAATTGGAGTTGAACTCATACCTATGGAAGCTTTGATTCTAAAAGGGTATAATTCTCTAGCTCCTTCTTGTTTAATTAATAATTGTGCATAAAGGTCGATCCTGGTTATGGTTTGTAAAATTTTATAATCTAATTTTACCACATTTTTGCTGTTATTATGCAATTTGATTGTATGTTCATGAATTTTTACAAACCAACAATAGAAGATGAAGACTGATACTAATAGTTTAAAGATGTGGATTAGTTGACTTTTATTGTAAAAAGTTATTGACAATTGAAAAACCTTTAAATTATAAATACAATTTCTTCTATATATGCAACTCTTCTGCTTTAATTCAATATTTTTATGTTTATCTCATTTAATGTATGTTTAATTATGTTTTAAGTCATTATATATGTTATTTATATGACCTATTAACATTTAATTTGATAGACAAAATTTCAGGCTCTTACAGTGAAGGACGAGATATACACTGGGTTGTGGTACCCAAGATGGTACGTGTGTATATTTCAACATAAGTATCTAAAATCACAACAGATTAAATCCACCTGTTTTTAGTCCTCTTTTTTACATTTAATGTGCCATAAGTTACTTTTTGTTACTCTACCTCAAAGGTCAGTTATTTTATCTCAAAATCTTTAACTTCCTCACCATTAAAGTAGTTATAGTTAGCTTTGTGGGAGGATGAAAGGGATAATTTACTATGTGAATGTACATGATTTTTGACTTACTCTATGTTATATGTATTGAGAAAGTTCTGACATTAATTTATACTATGTTTTGAGAAAGTTCAAATACTCAGAATAATTTTCCACTGTCCTAATTATAATGTAAAAAGCAACTTTTAAAATTCTTAGTTTCTGTTAATTCATATATATGCATGTTGTTCACGGATGGCCTCCAATGGGACTATCAAGCGATCTCCAAAGAAATTCACATGTAACACATGTATAAATCTCTCATTTAATATTGGTATACAATATATATAAATATTAACATCAATTTTTTATAAATCTTTTATAACTATAACTACATATGGATATTATTTCTAGTTTTATTATTTTATTTGGTTGATTACACATCATTTCTAATTATTAGTTGATTAAGTGAATATTGTTTTATTATTAATATAATATTGTGCAAGAATTAAAAAAAATGAAACTATTACATTTTAATTTTAAAGGATGCAGCTATGGATACGAATATGGATATACGAATATGTGGCATATTATCCATATATATTGTACAAAACGGATACGGATAATAATTGCATTCGAATATTATCTATTGGATACAAATTCAGATCTTTCATATTACATATCCATTGAATAAGATACGAATATGGATATTAAAATTTATTTTTGAATATGGATACAAATATTCATGTGTTCACATCCGAAAATATCCATTTTACAGCCCTAATGTCACGTTGGCCAAACATGTTAATTTATTTTAATTTTATATACATACACACGCATATTCTAGGTCAAAATATCAACCAAGTTATAATCATTATTAATTTTCTTTTTATGAGATATTTGATTACAGATGTAATATCCCAGATATTTTTAAGATTTTAAATAATATCTTAATTGATTTTATTAAAGGTTAAGGTTTAAAACCTATAATTTGAGAAGTAAGATGTGTAGAAAATGGGTGAACATTTTTTTTAACATAATTTATTTGTTAGAAATTAAATGTGAGAATATTTTAATGATGCATGTAGAGAATTTATTAAGGAAGTAAATTCAATTGAGAAGTGAAGGTAATTATATTAATACGTATATACCTACAGTGTGGTGGTTAGCCAAATAAGAGGATGAGTAAGTTAATACTCAATTAAGCTAATAAATTAATTAGTTTAAATATGAAGTAAGAAGGAAAGTAATGTAATATAATTAATTGAGTTAATTATAGGAGTCATGAATTAAAGTTGTAATTAATAAGTAGAGAAGTTAGAATATTGCCTATAATAACAATATTAAGAAGTTAATTAATTAAGTAATTAACTTAATTAATAAGTTGTTATATGCGTTAGCCCAATATGAGAATATTGCATGAAGGTGGGTAATTAAATATTAAGCCCAAGTGTTATGTTAATTAATAGTCCAAGAGATAATTAATATAAGACCAATTAAATAATATTGGCAAGTATTGTATATAATGGTGTGGTAATCCAATTAAATTAATTACCTACCCCAAGTTATGAAAGAGATGTGAGTTGTGTTGGATAGTCCAAATAATTAAATAAGGGAGCCCAATGCAAAATAAACTAGTAGCCCAAATATTGAGTCCAAATTTAAAAGTCAAATGTTGGTCAATATATTGGGAGAATAAATTCAAGTATTGTTAAGTGTAGAGAATTAACTAATGTAGGGTTAATTGAATAACCCTAGTTGGTAGACAAGAGAAAGTATTAACCAAACATTGGTTAATTGCTAGGTGAATGAATGTGATAATGAGAATTAATTATGGATGAGTTAATTGAGTAACCCTAGGTAGTAAATAAATTAAATATTTAACTATGCATGGGTTAGTTGTAGGAAGAATATTATAGATACAATTATGTATGTATAAAATTCACCAAGGTAGAATTGGTAGATAACCATGGGTTGCATGTTGTAGAGAATTAACCATACCTTGGTTAATGGTTAGTAGAAATTGCAAGTATTATATATATAATAAAAATAAAGGAAAAATGGTGGAGTGTTGATCAAACAGGGGGTCCCACTTGGAAATTGAGTAAAAATATATGTTGCTTGTATTCAATTTAAATTGGTCAATTCAAGCTATGATGTAATTTAAATAAAAGGTTATTGGTGAATATGTAGAGATATATATGTTGTAAGTATATGAATTGGTAGAGAGTTAACCAATGTTGGTTAAATGAATTAACCTTCTTTGGGTTAAGTTGTGTAGAATGTGTAGACATATAAAATATGTATACATATTTGGTGAGAGTTAACCAAGCATTGGTTAATTGTTGGAGGATGAGAAGCTTTAACTAAAGTTGAATTTGGTAGATCAACCCTAGGTCACTTGATGTGTTAGTAAGTTAACCACATTGTGGTTAATTTTTGGAAGATGTGTGGATAATCAATTGAGACAATGGTTGATAGTTAAGTTAACCTAGGTTACAAAAGTAAGAGTTTTAACCACACATTAGTTAAGTGTTGGAGAATAATTGTTTTTTCTTTACTCCATTGGTTGCTTGGAAGTTATCTTGATGTAAGTCAATCACCTTGTCATTCACAAGGTCAATCACTCCAATAGTAATTACAATTAGCCCATAAATTGACCAATGTTACTTGATTAGTAAGAGTTAATGATGATTAAGGGTGTGCTATAAATATAGTGCTCTACACATTGGCTATGTTTGTTAGCCATTTGTCTAGAATTTCTAGAGAGAAAAGAGAGCTCTTGAAGAGAAAAACAAGCAAACGCTTGTGAGTTGAAGGAGATTGCTAGAGGAGGAGCTTGGTGGATGGAACATAGCTTCATAGCATACGTTGGAAGGAGAAGAAGAAGAGCATCCATATCCAAGAGGTTAAAAAGTGTTCTAAACTTTCCTTAAGTTCATTTTTGTAGTCTAGATATGATTTGAACGGTTAAAATATATTTTTAACCGATCAAAAGTTATTTTGATGATCTAGAAGTCTAAATCTATAATATATAGGTAGATTCATGGTTTGATAGGTTTAAATCATGTAGTGGTATGAGTGATATGCAAATAAATGAAAGAAAATTTCATATTGTGATTACCGGTAAAATCCTAAGTGGTTCGATCTTTAAATTTCTTGTCAAAACATTTTCAAAAATATGATCGAACCATGAAATATTGTAAAACAAGAAGTTAGAAAGACAACAACACTTAGTTGGTGTCATTTGGATGTGTAGAGTTTATTTTATTCAAGTTTGAACCTATAGAACCAATGATTTGTGAAGTTAGTTTTCACTTTGTCATTGTGAGCCATTTTTAGTCCAGTTTAGTTTGGAATTTGGATTTTTGATCTAAAGCGAAATTGTAGAGGGGGAAATTCTGATGAGAATGGACTCAAGAATCACCACAAAATGTTTTAAAATGAAGAAGTTATGGCTATTGGAGCGTCGGAGGGTCGGGCAGTTTTTGTGTTGAGCGCCCCGGCGCCCAGATTTGGCCTGGGTTGAGCGCCCCGACACCCAAAGCAGAATGTTGAAGTGTCCGAGTCGGGTCGGTCCGGGTCGGATCGGGTCGATCCGGGTCAAGCTTGTAATGAAAATTTAAGTTGAAATAAGTGTAAAATGAATGGGTTTGAATTCTAAACCAATATATGAAATTTATTAGTAACTAATTGGTATCTAAATGTATAAAATAAAAACTAAAGTTAACACCATTAAAAAGTTAACTATTGATATTATTTGTAGATGATTAAAATATTATTAAATGATCAATAATATTAGTATATGACTAAATGGTTATTAAATGATTAATAACATTCGTAATTGATTAAAAGGTTATCAAATGGGTAATAACATTAGTACATGATGAATATGTTATTAAATAATTAATAACATTAATAAGTGATTAAAATATTATTAAATGGTTAATAATATTAAATATGTGATTAAAATATTATTAAATGGATAATAATATTAATATGTGATTAAAATATTATTAAATGGTTAATAATATTAATAAGTGATTAAAATATTATTAAATGGTTAATAATATTAATAAATGATTAAAATATAATTAAATGGTTAATAATATTAATAAGTGATTAAAATATTATTAAATGATTCATAATATTAATATATGATTAAAATATTATTAAATGATTAATAATATTAATAAGTGATTAAAATATTATTAAATAGTTAATAATATTAATATGTGATTAAAATATTATTAAATGGTTAATAATATTAATGAGAGATTAAAATATTATTAAATGATTAATAATATTAATAAGTGATTAAAATATTATTAAATAGTTAATAATATTAATATGTGTTTAAAATATTATTAAATAGTTAATAATATTAATGAGAGATTAAAATATTATTAAATGATTAATAATATTAATAAGTGAATAAAATATTATTAAATGATTAATAATATGTGAATATAGTTGTATATTATCAAAGGTAGATAATATTTTGAAGTATTCGGTACATTATTAAATGTCCAAATCATTAAGTTATGTAAAAGAGGAAAGTTTAATCGAATTAAACAAATATAAATAGTCCATTTGTGACTAATTTAGACAACTTATTAAAAGTAGGTCGTACAATGAACGTGTAGTGAATGTATAAGTTGGATGAGCATACCTGACATGTCCAACTAGGTTTGGGCTAGGATTTTTGTCCGGAACTTAAATGTTTATTTGTCGGACAACTAAAAAGTTAATAATTTGAAGTTAAGGTCTTAAGTTAAGACTAATTAATGGTCCTAGTAGCTAATGATTATGTCAATTTGTTATATAAATTGTAGGTTGAGCAAATGACGCAAATAGGCGTAAATGGTAGAAGCTGCCAGGCATGTTTTTCAGAACTTGCTCCTATGTGTATTAACATGCTGCCATGTAATATTTAATTGTTGATAAGATAATCTAATGATGATTTTGTGATATGTGAAACGCATGAAGTATGATTACATGAAAAATATGTACAAGAATAAAGCAGGATTTGCTAAATGCTAGTTGGTTATTGTATGAAATGCCTGAGGAGTGTGATGTAAGTATAAAATGCATAATATGTTTAAAATGTGAAGCATGCAATGTGTTATGTGTAACTGTTAAACTTGCTGAGCCGTCGTGCTCACTCTTGCTTAAAACCAACATTTTCAGATAGTGCAAGTTAGGTGAAGTTTTCGATAAAGATCAAGGAACAGGAAAGCATAATACTTTCACTGAAGATCTAGATGTCTATTGTAGATATCAGTCCGAATTGGACAGGTAAATGATTGAGTAGTATATGAATTAGTTGGTATATTATATGAGTGTTAAATACTCAATTTGATTGTAATAGAATGTCGTATCATGTATGATATTGATACATACTAGGAATGTATAAAGATTGCGATTCTGGAATAGAAAGAGATGTTGTGAAATTGTAAATAAATGGTTATTCGTCAATTATTATATTGTTGTAATTCATGAACAATAAGGAAAATGTAGTACTCATGTTGAACCGGATCCGAGGTTCAAGGAACCCGGATTTGGGGTCGTCACAACAGATGTAATGAAAAACATTTATATTAATGTAATCGTATTACGCCGGTAATAGACTAATACATGTAATTAGTAAACTAAATAAAAAATATATCACATCAATGTAATAACTTAATTAGTATTGTAAAAAACTATTACATTAATTTGACGCAACCTAAACATTCTCTAAGGTGGTGTTTGATTTGCATCAAATCAATGTAATAACTATGTAATGCAATAAACTATTTTATTGTATTGACATATTTTTTGTTTGGTTTACTTATTATTACATGTGTTAGTCCATTACAGACGTAATTTCATTACATCAATTTGAATGTTTTTCATTTACGTCCTCCAATGAATGTATTAGCTCATGACGTTCGTAATGCAATAAGTCATAAAAAAAAATAATAAATAATGATTACCATTGATTTGACATTTTGACTTACAATTTAATTTATTCATTATGTACAATGATATAATTAATGAACCAGATATAATTTTGAACATAATATAATAATATTTATAGTATAATTAAATAAATAATTTAGTTTACCCTCCCTTTTTGGTTCATCCAATTACTTTTGTCCTTCTTTTTTTTTTCTTATTACTTTTTCTACGTTAGATCAACTTTTATTATCTATCTATTCAAATTAGAAAATATGATTAGTAATATACTTTTACAACAAACAATAAGAATTAGAAATATAGTTTTATAACAAAAAATAAAAATAAAATCATCTTACCTAGTACTAAATTGTAACTTTTATTTAAATATATATAATTATGCAAGTTTAAGTAAAATTATCTGACTACTTAGATAATTTGTTATTTTCCAGAGAGCACAAAGGTGATCTAGAGGGGTGGGGGAGGCTGAATAGATCACTTTATTCTTTCAAAACTTAGCTATCAAATTATTTACTTTGTAATTATAGCAGAATAATTAATTTGATAAAAACATCCCTCCTTGATTTGAGATTATAAATTGTCGTTCTGTTTTGAGCTATGCTACTGAAATGTTATTGCGGATAGTAAAATAATTAAAGTAGTTAGAGTAATAGTAATGTAAGCAATAAAAGACATACGAGATGACACAAGAATTTTAAGTGGTTCGGAGCACGAAAATCTCCTAGTCCACTCTTTTGCACTTCTGGCAGAGAATCCACTAAGGATATTCTTTATCTTTATAATCAAATCACTAAGATCGGTTACAACAATGAATTAAAAAGATTCCTTCGAGTCACTAAGTCTCAGCAAATGTCACTAAGACCTGGTTCAGTAAGAACCGTTTCACTAGACACTTAGTCCATCCCACTGAGGATCTGATTCACTTAAAATCAGGTAAGCCACTAAGTCTAGTCTTTCTGATGTTGTTGATGAAGGTAGTTGAGGTACTGCTAAGATGGAATTAAGTTCTTCTTCACTAATAGAACTTAGCAGCTGAGAGATTCTTTCTTGACATTTATCTCTAAAGCCATTTCATGTGTCTTTTTCTCTTTTACTCTGATCACTCTTTTGTCGATCCTATAAAGTGTTTACAAACTTTAGGTTGATGATATGTTCATTCTGCAAATAGATTTTCTTCTCATTTCTCTTCTTCACCCTTTAAGCTCTACGATTTAAAGGTTCAGCTTTATCTATAGTGTCAGTCTTATCATCTCCTTATTAACCTGATCTTGTAATATTGGTCATTGCTCTCACCTCTCTTGAATTTCAAATAAGTTTACCTATTTATTGAGAGATGTATTATTTAAATTATCCGTTGAAAAGTAGTCGCTACTCCAATTAAAGCTTTGATCTCAAAAGATCTTGATGCATGAATGTCAGCTTACTTTCAACTCTATCTTCATTTTCAGTATGCTAAAAATAGCAACCAAGTGGATAACATCATATTGTATATATTATTCTGATCTCCATCACACGCATCCAACGGTCGGCTAATGTTTCCAAAATTAAACTAGTCAGTAAACACGAACACGCTTTGATTTCCAAATTTTGACTTTGACTTGGAGAAATTGCATTGGGCTCTACAATCTGTGACCTATCTATTTTTCAGTAGTCGTACAGCTTTCATTTTTCAAAATGAGTTTATCGTATAGTAGAGATTCAATACGATAAACATTCTTATACGATCTTCCTTTTTCTATACGATCATGTCTTCATAATTTGAATTGGATCTTTCTATATAATATTGACATTGCTATGTGAACTGAGTCTGCAACATGATCATGATGTTCTAATACGATCTTAACCAGCAATACTATTCAGCTTCTTGCAATATAATTTAGCTTGCAATACGATTTGGATGTTACTATACGATTCTAAACTTAGAATACGATTCTGTCTTAGTTCCAAAATATAGTCATCTTACCATACGATCATATCTTTTCAATGCGAATATGTCTTTTACTCTGCGATCAGCTTTACTTGTCTTCTTCTCAGTTGTCAATTCTATGTACTTAGAGGTTTACAATTTTGTGAACTTTTCAATCTATCTGCTTTACGATTTGTAGACTTTATGAATAACTTTGCAATCTTAGAGCTATTTTTGTGAAGTCTTCATTGTGCTCTTTAGTTCTTCATACTCTTCTTCTTCTTGATATCCCATGGGCTTGTTTGAAGTCTTTTACTCAGGTAAGTTGAACCTTTGTCTGAACTTCTTGTGTAAGTTCTTTTTCTCTTTCTTGATCAGCTCCCCTTACTTTATTTATCTTTATAAGCATGACTTACAGTCCATACCTTTGAGTATCATAGTCCAGTCATTTGTCGATACTCTTTGTTCCTTGTCTTCTATCAGTTGTTAAGTCATTCTTTGTGCCTTGTCTCATCATTCTAATCATCTTTAGCCTTTGTCATCTGCTACTTCCTTTTCTCTTTATCTTTTTTTGACTAGTTGTTCTAAGCTTGCTTCTTTGCTGAAGTATCCTTTGATGAAGTCATCTGTTGTGGAGAATTCATCTCTTTATGATGTTGCCTTTTTATACTCTGATGAGTATGATACTGAGGCATCTCAACATAGTTATAACTATATGTCCTGAATTGCCTTCATCATTCAAATGATCTTCATTATGTTGTTTCGACTTGTTCTGTGCATGTGAACTTTCATACCATCTTTCTGCAAGCTTGATGGAACTTCTATGAGCTTTAGTTTTGATCTTAGAATGATTTGCTTTCCCTAAATCATTCACCTTCCTTTGAGTGATCTTCACTTATCCACATATTGCTTTTTAAGCATTCTTGAAATTTTCAACTTGTAGTACAGTTTCTGTCCTTAGTGGATATGTCATATGTTTCAATCATACTTCTGTCTTTTCCTTTGATTTGCTCTTCGATCTGATCTTTACTCTACGATTGAGAATGAGCTTCATGAACTAGTCTTGTGCTCTGTGATTTTCATTATTATATGATCTCTTCTATAATACAATCTGAACTAAATATTCTACGATCAGAGCTGCTATACGATTAAAGCTTCTGTATGATCTTCCTTTGCTATATGTTTTTGAGTTAACCTTGCAATCATATCTTCATCATACGTACTGACTTTACTATACAAATATGATATTACTCTTCAAACTGAGTTTGCTATATGATTCAAAACTTTACAGTACAGTTCTGATCTTACATTACAATTCTCAACTTGTAATACAATTTGACGGTTGCTATACAATCTTGAGCTCGTTGTACGATTCTGTTGTTGCTATACGATCTTGAACTTGAAATCACGATCTGGCCTTTTTACTTTACAATCTTCATGAGTTGACCACTTAAGTCCTAAAGTCTATACAACACTTTTTCTCAGAAGATCAACCTAACAAGTTTGATCTTTTCTAAACTAAGTCCTTATACAATACGAATTAAATAAGGACTTCACAAAAGCTACTAGTGCAAATATACATTAATAATCGTATTAAGTTCAATGCTCTTATACATTATTTTCTTTTAAGAGTTGTACAACACAATCATCAAGTATTAACAAACTAAGTCTCATCATTCTTATTTCACACACACACACACACACACACACACACACACACACACATATATATATATATATATATATATATATATATATATATATATAATCAAGTATATAGTCAAGTTAAATCATTTTCTTATCATCATCAAATCATTTAAGCATACACATTTGCATTAACAATCTCCCCCTATTTGATGATGACAAAACACCTAAGAAAATTTCATAAGTAAATAGTCACAGCATAAATCAATAGATAATCAAAATAGACTTAAGCAATATATAGTGAGAGGTTGTATAACGAAAGTAAACTTTTTTATTTAATTACTCAACGATTACAAAAACATTCATTTCTCCCCCTATGTTTACACAGACTAGAAACTATTGCAGAACCTAGTCATGTTTATTTTTCGCCCCCTTAGTCTCAGCCCTTGTCCTTGTTTCTTTGAATCTCTATTTCTTCTACCCCTTTTTGTCAACATCATCTGGAATTATGTCTTCAACTGAGTTTATTTAAGACTCGAATTCCAAGACCTTTGAAGGTTAGATTTAGGAGAGGTGAGGCTTTAATATACACTTATCTCTCTCTTCTCCTTCTGGCTCTCAATCCTCCCCCTGAATAACTGGACTTCTCATGATCGTTGAAGCCTTTCCAATCCTGTTAATTGCATCATTATATGACGCATCAACATGGGGGAATACTCATTCTATGTGATGAGAAAACTTGATGCCAAGAGTATGAACCGTGTAATGACCAAGAATTTTGTAAAGAATATTAATTTAATAAAATGAGGAATTATTTAAAATTTTGCATGCACTTTTATGTGTATAAGTGTAATTATGTGATATAAAGAATATAGAGTTAGTTAATTCAATGAATTTGAATTAATTTTGAATTAAAGAAAGGATTATGATGAATAAATAGATTATGAGAAAATTGTATGATGAGCTTAAGTTATGAATTAACTAAGCTTGAAAGAATAAGTCTTGTGTGGCATGATAAATAATTAAGGTAGTGAATTAATCACATATAGGATTAATTCATAGATGAGGATTAAAATAAATCCAACGTGATAATTAAATAATTTATGAATTCATGATGATGAATAATTGAACCCAAATTTTATGTGATTAAATGTAGTGAGGGATTGTTATTGGGTGACCCAACATAAGTGTGATGTAGGAACTAATTTAGCCCAATCATTAATTGTATTAAGAATGAGGTGGTAGTATTGTTGGAGCCCAAGTGCAGTCCATATTAGAATGAGAGCAAGCCCAATCACTAGCCCAAGTTGATTAAGGAGGGGTCTAATCCAAGTCCAAGACATAGTCCAAGTTTGACCCAAAGTTGGTGCACAATTTCTAGAACACTCATACACAAGAAAATAGAATAATATAAAATAAAATATAATAATAAATAATTAAATGCTAAAAATCTTGGTCAAACTTGGGGGAGTGGGATATTTGGAGCTTTGTGTAATATTTATTCCCTTGGATTTTGCATTTTTTTTAGCTTTGCAAAAGGAACCTTAAAATACTCCCAATGCATACCTTTTTCCATAATTAAAGGGACCACGTTGACCTAATTAATTAGGGCCTAATTGTCCAAGGTTGGATGATTAAAGATGTTAAGCTAGATTAGTAGGGCTCTATAAATAGAGCACTCCACCAAGCATATTGAAGGGTTAGAAAAATTGACTAAGTGTTGGTGAGTCTAGAGAGCCAAAGGAGAGAAAAATATACAAACTCAAAAGGAACTATTGAGTCCAAGAAGGAGGTGAGGAGAACAAAGTGGAGGCCCTCACAAAATTTCTAGATAAGAAGAAGTGTGCATAAAGGAGGTATACAACTACCTTCACTTGGATCTTTGATTTTCCTAACATATAAAATTGTCTAGAAATAATATCATGTTTATTGTGGGAGGTTTTGCGTTGTAAGGAACCATGGTGGGTTCCGAAAGTACAAGGATGGGTGTTGATGGAGTTTATATATGTAGATCATGATTTAGTATATGAAACAAGGAGATATGATGAGTTTGAGTGTGAAACCTAAATGACGAGCTTAATCTTGATGAAAACAATTTATGTAAAACATGTAGATCTTGAAGATTTAGGACTTGAATGTGATAGATCTATGAAATACGAAACCAACCTAAGTGGAACGAACTAAATCGAAGCTAAAATGAATTTATAGTGATTTTTCTTGTGAAACATGTCTTATGTAAAACCTAGCTTGGTTGAGCCAAAATTTTGGCTATTAAAATATTTTTGAAAAATAATTAAAATTTTTGAATATTGTAAAAAAATAAGTTTACTAACTAACAAACTTGGTTTAAACTCATTTGGATGTAAAATTAGCAAAATATGAATGTTAGAATCAAAATGGGTAAGAAATCATAAGGCTAGAAAATGGCCTGAACATTCTATCTAGATTGTGCCCCGTCGCAGTCTATAGTAGTAATAACTACGCTGGGGCGCAGTTCCGATTACCCAGTTGACCGGACCGGACCGAGTTTGACCGGGTCAAATCGGATCAAAACAACAAATTTTTAAAAATAAAATAAAATAAAAATAAATATGTGATAAATAAAATAAAATAAATAATGAGTAAGCAAATAAAATAATAATTAAATTATTTTATTTGTAGATTAAATAAATGACAAATAAAATAATAATTAAATTATTATATTTGTAGATTAAATAAATAAAGTTAATAAAATAAAAATAATAATAGTGATTATTTTATTTGTGGATGAATTAAACTTAAATAAATAAAATAATAATTAAATTATTTTATTTGTGGATTACATGAGTAAAGTTTAAACAAATAAAATAATAACTAAGATTATTTTATTTGTGAATTTTGAGGATGAGTTAAATAAATAAAGTAAACAACTAAAATAATAATAAAGATTATTTTATTTGTGAATTAAATAAGACTTAATCAAATAAAATAATAAAGACTATTTTATTTGTGAATAGTAATGATGAATTGAATAAATTAGAACGTAAACAAATAAAATAATAAGGAATATTATTTTAATTGTGAAGAATTAAAGGAAGAATTAAACAAATAAAATAAGAAGAGTTATTTTATTTGTAAACGAGTTAAAGTAAATAAAGATTAAAGAATGAGTAATTAAAATAGTAAAGGGTACTATTTAATTATAAAGAATAAAATGTGTAAAGAGATGTAAACAAATAAAATAGTAACAAATTTTATTTTATTTGTAAATGATATACATGAGAATTATAATAAAGATTAAAGACAGTTGAACATGGGATCAATAATTAAACGAAGAAGGCACAATGAGGGTTATGGATAACCATAAGACAAGTTGAAAGTACGGTGAAAGAGATGAATGATGAGGGGTTAAGGGATGGAGGAAAGTGAGATGGTGAAAACTTACGAGTTAGAGTAAGTTGATGTGGATTCGATGATAGTCCAGTAAAGACTAACGTATGGATCGAATTACAACTTATATATGTCAAAAAGGAGTCGATAGGCTAGAAGAAGAATAAGCATTGAGTATCAGGCAAGTACATTTTATCTGTTTCATACAAGTTTTATAATGCACGCTTAGACTTAAATTGCCATCACTTGAATATGACATTTCATATGTGAATGCTCAGAAATATTTTCCAAACGATAAGTTATAAGAGATGAGAATTTTAAACACAAACAAGTTGTTTGAAGAATGAGTCTATGCCACTTGACTCAGCTATACAAATGTTGATATAAATTATCAATCTTATTTCTTTGAGAAAGTTATCTAAACCAATTACTTTGGTGCAAAATCTATTATGCTAAAATGAACAACCCTGATAAAGGGGTACTACTTTTAAGTCATGGATTTGACTTGTGCGCACACAGAGACTAATGTTATGCATAATGTAGGGTACGACGGGGCTGATCACCTCATGTACTCATTTTCTTTGAGGATCCTCAGCTAAATGTTGTAAATCCTCTGATGGTTCAATGGTCCTTAGTGGCCACTCAGTAACAAATGATACTCATGTTTTGGAAAGTTCAGAACTCTTCTTTGCAAATACATACTGAATGGTTATTCTCAATTCACTCTAATTATTACACATTCCAAATTTGAGACCGTAATATATTACTCATTCATGATTCATACCATAACATATCTGAAGCTATAAACCCTTGTGCTTATAAGACTTAGATTAAATTCTTGATTACTGTTGTTCTTATACTTGCTGAGCAAACTCGTTACTCATTCTTGCGTTATAACCATATTTTTTAGTTAAGACAGATAAGGCCGATTGTTCCGAAAAAGGACAAGGGCAAAACTAAGGCTACCGAGTAGTCAAGGATGTTATGGTCATTCACGTCACGTATTTAACTCTAAACTTTGTAGGTCTTTTGTAGTTAAGACTCGTGGTGTATGTAAAGGTCATTATAACCTGGGAAATTATGTAAGACTTATGTGATGTATTATTTATATTTATGCTTTACATCGTTGGGGTAGTTATTTGTATGATGATGAGTTGTATCGTGAGCACTGAATTCAAGGTAAGAGTATCCAAATTTGGGAGGCGTCACAAATCGTATAGCATAGTTCGAAAATGACGAGGAACTGACATCTGAATTTCACTTGAGTGAAATCAGATTTGGCATGTTTGGATCTATGTCATAATCCCTTTTTCAGATTATGTCCTGGTTCACTATTAGTGATCGGCATTTTTATGCTTCTAACCTTGCTTTTAAGGGCATGATCATTGATTTCTTCACATAGAAGTAGTACAAAGCACGATCATTTTGTAAGGATTAAGAAAGTTTGGGGAATGGTCGTGGTTCCTATCAAGTTTGGAAGACTGAGAAGGGTTTTCATAAGATGTGATTATTTCTTTAAGGGAGTATCAATTTTTTTATAAAGGGGGTGTGAGCTGAAAGGTCAATCAAGCATTTATGAGTGGCGAGATCAGATTTTTGAAACTGCCAATATTAGTGATCAGTTTGCAAAAAATCAAAAAGGTGAGATTTAAAGGACTTGTGACAATTTCCATTAGAGTGTAATCTGTTTTGTCAATTATAGGTTAGGGATAAAGGAATTAAAAAAAATTCTTGCAGAAAAAGAGAAAGTTTAAAAATATGTTTATAACGGTCATCAGTTTTGTCTCCGAGGTAGACACATGTCATACACCTATTGGTCAATCAGAGAGCGAATAATTACTGTAGGTTACGTATTAAGTTTTCTTTATATTATCTAGGTCAGCATAGCCATTATTTTGTCTTTTCAACTGACCTTTACACACTATAGGTTTTTTTATTTAATTATTTCATAGATTAGGAAACATAGAGCAAGTTTTCTGATGACTCTTCGAAAACTTATTTAATAAGTTTAGAACAACTCTATGATTGCTTACGAAGCAGTTTTTACTTTATGATTGTATCAGTAAGATTTAATATTTTCAGGCAGAATAAATAAGTATACTATGACTGATTAACTTAAATTTATCGAAGGCATAATAAATGTGACATCGAGTTGATCATTTGAATTGTTAGTAAGGTGAATCTGGAGGTTTCCTGCTATAGTGGAGTTTTATTTAACTATTTTCATAGCTTTACGATCTCCAATAGAGTATTTTACTTTACGATTAGTGTTACTCTATAATTTTCTTATCAGTATGGTTTAGCATATTGGGCAGGACAGATGTCAATTAAGATGATTAATATTTCACAATGTCTCAAAATGATGCCAAGTAGTTAGATGTCAAGTTCAAGAATGTAGGATAACATAAATGTTGTCAAACTAAAGTTGAAATAAGACATACCTATGACCAGCAGGTTGATTTTAAAGCATTTAAGTGCAGTGGTCTTTGGCATCAGCTTCTGGAGATGAACTTAACATTTCTGATTTCTATTGAGCCATGAGACAGGTCCATTCTTCATTATTTGACAGTTTTCACTTGGTGCTTTTGTATCCATTTCACATTCTGCAATGTTAGTAGCTCACATGTATTTGTTTAGTTTAGTGGCAGGACCTGAGGATGTTTTCATCGAGGTAGCTAATTCAAACCATTCATTTTAGTGAGCTTCTTGGAATTCTTGATTTGATCAATATATTCCATTTGCCATTTAAGAAGTTTATCTTGCTCACCATTATCTTTGTCTTGCTAAAGCTTGGCTAACATCTTACAAACTGAGAGTTGTTTATCTTGAAGTTGAACATCATTAACTTTTTGAAGATCATCCTTGAGAAGAGTACTTTAAACATCCACCTAGTCATACTTTGTTCTTCAAATGGGTAAACAGCTTTTTGTATTTCTTTAATTATGTTGTTGGTGTAAGAGCTTTAGTCATATCTTATATTCACTTTTGCAGTTAGTTTGCTCTTATTTCTTGTAGTTACGCCATCTTCGTCCCATTAGTTCTTAAGGATCCACTATGTGCCATTTTATCTTTTTATCTGTATTCTTCAAGCTTGAACTCTGGTGTTGTTGGTTAGCAGATTCATAGAATGCTTAGATGTGACATTGTGATCTCTTCATGAATTCTACGATCGTAGAGGTAAAGATCATATACTTGACTTGTTGTTTTCATCGCTACGATAGATAAGATGTTAATCTTAGAGTTTATTAGCTCTTCTTTACTCAATGTTGAGGATATATAGTATGCAATTAAGATGAGTAGAAATCAAAGTTTGACTTCCTTTTCTCTCAAGATTTGTAGTCAGAGGATAATATTTTGTTAGCAGAAAGGAATGTTGATGACTTCAACTTCTGAAGAGAAAAATATGTTTTATGTTTCTTAAGTTCTGTTGCATTCCTTTATGAAGTTCATAACTCAGTGAGACTTTGAAATATTTGCTTCATAGAAGACATGAATTTTTAAGAAGTTGAATACTTTCCCTTAATCACTCTTTTTGATCAAACTGAAGAATTTGATTAATAGTTGAGCTAATTTTATCTTTGTAGACCAAAAGGAATATCTCTGTACACCTCTTTGATGCATCTTGAGGAGCAACATTTGTCTTGCCTTTTTGTTCACCTTTCTTCTTATGAGCCTTCTTTTCCTCAAGTGATCACATGAATTTTCTTGTTTGAATCGATCAGTCTTCATGTAAGCTTGTATACACTCGTTGATTGATGTAGGATTCTTCTTTCTCGTTAAGTTCTTTGTTATCCCTTAAAGAATCTTTTCTTTTAGCTTCTTTCCTTATTTCATGACTTTTTCTTGCTTCATCATATGATCATTCTTTTGGAAGTCTTATGATATTGCATTTATTAAGCTTGTATGATCGGAGATAGGATTATTGAGTTTGTCTGATATTTGGCTTTGCATTTAAGAACCCAACAATTTATGAGCTGAACTTTTCTATGATCGTAAAGTGTTAAACATTTGATTAGGTTATAAGACTTTAGAATTCAACGATCGTAAGGTGTTGGAGATGTCTAGAAAATTTGTGAAAGAGTAATGCAAGCAATCTGTTAAATATGATCTGCGTTTGTTTTGTTTGCTGAATTCACCCTACAGTTTCTCTTTTGATCATTGTGCCTTCTGGATATTCTTGTTCCCTTCTGACCTAAGGTCTTTCCTTAGTCATGTTACCTTAGATTTGGCTCTGACACAATTCTTTTTTTGAGAGAGTCTTTGGGTGATATTTCTATAGCTTTGACGACACTATCTTCAATATTCCTTCTTGCATTTATGGCTAATGTTCTCTCTCTCTCTCTTTCTCTCTTAACTGATTAAGCCTTGGCATACTAATGAGTCATCCTTCTTTAAGCAAGCCTTGTTAGAGACTTTTGAGAGATTGAGAAGAATGTTGAATCTCTCATTATGAAGTTATTTCACTTTAATGAACCATGAGAGATTTCTTGCTTTGAGTAACACCTTCATCCATTCCTGAGTGAGCTTCTGAGACTTCTTAGTGATTATGCCTTTGATCAGTTATCCTTCAAGACATATGAGTGACTCTTTCCTTGCTTATCCAGAGTGACAAAACAATCCTCTAATGCCTCTTAATACATACTTACATACATAACTACAAGCACTTAAACATTTCAGTAAGCAATTTAACAATGTTGCACAAAAATGAATTTTCATTAATTAACTTCAGAACTAATTTTTGATGTGTGTCATAGAATCTACTCAAGCTGTTAAGCTTCAATTAAGAGAACCTGCTCTAATACCAATTATTTTTTTCCTAGAGGGTACAAAGGTGATCTAAAAGGGGGGGTTAAATAGATCACTTTATTCTTTCAAAACATAGTTATCAAATTATTTACTTTGTAATTGTAGCGGAATAGTTAATTTGATAAAACACACCTCTTTGATTTGAGATTGTAAATTGCAGTTCTGTTTTGAGTTATGCTACTAAAATATTATTGCAGATAGTAAAATAGTTAACGTAGTTAGTGTAACGGCCTCAAAACCCCATCATTTACTAATGGCGATCTCGTGCGTTAATACATACTTTTACCTTTAAAACTATTTCTTAAAACACAATACAGTTTATAATCTTGTTTATTAAACTTACATTCTTCACTTGCCTCAGAATCATAACATTCACTTTCCTTATGCTAGAACTCAGATCATATATAAATAAATTATAACCTAGTCTATTACATTTCAAAATCATATAATTTATGATTTTATAAGACATAACTTGTGAATATTGTCACCATGCATAACTATTCGTACATAATCCTATTTACATACATCACTACCATACATGCGAGTTTATTACACATAAGACTCGACTTACACTGATACATTAATCTTATATTATTACAATATTTTTCTGAATAAAACTTACATACATGGCTATCTTTATGGATTTATAAAACATACATCTCTTTATTAACGACACATTTTAATATTAAAACTAAGACGTTAATTTACTTACACCTTTATAAGTTTACATTTACTACTGACTTGCCACATTATACTAAGTAACCATTACATATATTAAGTCCTTTATGCTTTTCTAAACAATTAGCATTCCTTACCCTTTAGCTTTATCGGAACCTCCGGTATTTTTATACTTTACCTGAAAATGTCAATTTATAGCAAGGGTGAGCGCCTAACACCTTTCATGCTTGTAGTTCATAACATACGTCATGCATTCTTTACTTTACCATGATGTGCATTTTCAAAATATAAATGTCACATATTGCATTTAACAGTTAAAACACATAGATGCACGAAGTGCACATTTCAAAACTTTTGATGTCACATAGTATGTCAAATAGTTCATATAGAACAATTATCACATTCCAACAAATCTGAAAAACTTGCCTGACACTTATAATTATTATAATCATTTACGCTTCCTTAAACATCTTACGTATCCGTCTTGTCGGTTTACTAATTCGAGCTTTATCTATCAACATTGAACCTACATATCATTATAGGATCATAATAAGTCTCATACATTCTTTAAACTTAATCATAAATACCAAACCATTCGTCTCTATTCATTTCATATTTGATGTATTATACCTTACATAGGTTAATAATACATCCTAACTCATTACCGACCCTTTTACATAAGCATTATATAGTTTTTACTTAGCCTTAGGTATGTTACATTATACTATTTCTTATTTTGACTTTTATTATTCATCGTACAAACTTTTCTTTTAATAACACGAGCTACTAATCAGTCACCATGGAACCCACATTGGTTTAACATACTTAAGTATTTAGTTTATACATCACTAACTCTTAATCTTTAAAAAAACATGGTCTGAATCCAACCCGACTTGAAAAACTGAAAACTGAAATCAGAAGGCATGGGCACAGCTGCGCTCGGTCCCACCACAACTGCGGTCACCAGCACATGTGCGCTCCCCTGTGCTCGCCCCAGCGTAGGTGCAGTTAGCCCTGTATTTGAGAACCTGACTTTTGCATTCACTTTGCTTATTATTATTATTATATATTTTTTAACTCCTTCATCTTACATCCAATTAAACTCAAATTTGGACCATAGTTAGGTCTTACTACCTAGTATTTTACAAAAATACCACTTGGCTCATTTGGCTTCTTAAAATTATCAAAGAAATACCCCGTAAGAGGGCATTTAAACTCGTTTTCAACTTAAGCTCATTTTTTCACAAACTTTGTGATTTTTGGTCATTTGTTTCTAAACTCCATCCTAACACTTGGTATAGTCTCTATACGTTATATAAGACATGTCTAGACCTTTAAAACAACTTAGCTTTACGGCGGGATTTGTCCGTAAAAAATCCGTTTTGGGTCGAAACAATCAATTTCGATCGCTCGAATCGTATTTTCATTCTAATTTTCTTCCGTTGACTACCAAATCAACGTAGACATATGTAATAACATAAAACTAAGTCATTTAACTTTATTTTATCACTAAACTTTCAAAATTGCCAAAAATCACTCTTAAGTTGAATTTTTATCAACTTTACTTAAAAATTCACTTTCAACACTTAGACTTCCTTCCTCATATACTCACTAAAGAGTTCATTAATAACTTTTGTAGACTTATATCATACGTATATGAATCATTTAAAATTTATTTACCTTTAAATTATGTTTACATACACATATTACCACGATAGCTAATTTTAGTTTTCAAATTCATACTTTCTTTGCTTTAAGGTCTTTAACATGCTCTATAATCTGGAAATACACATTTCTCATTCATGTTCAACCTTATACCTTAAGGTTTAACCATGAGCTTTCAACTCTAGACACTTTTTCTTCCATAACTCATAGCTTTAACTATACATATATACTTAAACATGCATAAATCCAAGTTTTAGATTAAGAAAACTTTTAAACCTTTATGGATGATCAATCTTCTTATATAGAAAGCTTTGCCATGACGAGACCTTCCTCTTTTCTTCTTGCCCCAAGATCATCCAAGCATCCTAGCTTCACAAATCAAGCTTTCTCTTTCTACTTACATGGTTTCTCTCTCTTAGGGCTAAAATTCAGCAAAACACAATTGAAGAAGGAGAGTGCTTACTTTGTTAAATTATGAGAGTTAACTCAATTTAAGTTAACTTGGCTTAACCATGGCTAAAATAACCCAAGGGTATTTTCATCATTTTATATAATTAATGAAGGGCATTTTTGTTATTTCACCTCTTAGGACACAACGGACATTACTTAATTTGTCAAGGGTATTTTGGTCATTTTGGCTAGATTTTTCATTTTCAAGCAATTTTCCATTCAAAACAACCTTCATACTTTATTCTCATTAATTCATTTCATGCCCATTTAAATTGATTTTTCTTTCAATCGACCGACTAGGTCATTCGTTTTTCATTGTGCTACGTTCATGTAGTCTCATTTTATAGCTTAATTAGTCATTTAATCGCAAACTGACTAAATAACTTTTTCTAACCAAAAATACGTTTATATTTTTGTACAAACCTTCTCGGTTCCATATTTAATAAATTTCACTTCCCGACATCTCAAATAGTCGAAATGCTCACTTTTTCCATAAATCGCTTCCTCAAACAGCTAACCCTGATCGGATTATAAAAAAATCGTTCTCTTTTATCCTTTTACACTCATATTAACGTTTTATGACTTTTATGTTCCTTACGTTCATTTACGTAATACACATATAATAATTTTCACCATACATGAAATCTACATTCCTTTTACTCATATTTAGGAGTATTACCTTTTGTATTTATATGTCATATAAATACTTACCTCATTTTCATTAATTAATATCAATTCCTTAATAAATTCCAAATATTCAAAAAACGTAATTCTTATTATTTCGTTAATCCCTAATATACCAATTAGGTTAAACGATTCCTTATTTTCTACACATGATATCACACATTACCTTGTCATTCTCGTAACCTAACCTCTCCAAGCCTATTCATTAAGCTAGTTATTAATATTCATAACTAAAGCTTAATTTACATATTCTTTCCTCATTTTCTTTATTCTCTTAGTTTTAACTTTTCTTTCATTATCAGATCAAATATATATATTCAATCTACCAAATGCTGACACAACACATTGTCTTACAATAATTTCTTTTTTCATTACCTAATCATAGGTATTATAATCTATCTTGCACCTTTAATCTGTTATATTACCATTCAACCATTGAAATTTATATTTATTATAATTTCATTATCTGTCACGTCACTAATGCACTTTAAATCGACGACTGATCTTTATAAGCTCTATAGACTCTTATTTATACCAAGAGTCCTTCTTTACCAAAACCACTACATAGGTTATTCTTAACACATTGATTAAATAATAAATTAAATTTAATCACTTATTAATATTTTCTGTCCTTCTAAACTAGGTTTTAACTTCTAACCTTTACTTAATTAACCAAAATTCTTGTTTAGAATTCTTGCCAAAATTTGGGATGTCACAGTTAAAGCAACAGTAATGTAAGTAGTAAAAGACATAAGAGATGACACAAGAATTTTAAGTGGTTCAGAGCACATCTCCTAGTCCACTCTTCTGCACTTCTAGCAAGGAATCCACTAAGGATATTCTTGAAAGATTATAATCAGATCACTAAGATCTGTTACAACAATGAATCACAAAGAATCATTCGAGTCACTAAGGCTCGACAAAGGTCACTAAGACCTAGTTCACTAAGAACTGTTTCACTAGACACTTAGTTCATCCCACTGAGGGTCTAATTCACTTAGAATCAGGTGAACCACTAAGTCTCGTCTTTCTGTTGTTGTGGATGAAGGTAATTAAGGTGCTGCTAAGTTGGCATTAAGTTCTTCTTCACTGATAAAACTTAGCAGCTGAGCGATTCCTTCTTGACATTTATCTCTAAAGCATTTGATGTGTCTTTTTCTCTTTTGCTCTGATCACTTTTATTGATCCTCCAAAGAGTTTACAAACTTTGGGTTTATGATATGTTCATTCCGCAGATCGATTTTCTTCTCCTTTATCTTCTTCACTCTTTGAACTCTACGATTTAAAAGTTTAGCTCTCTCTATAATGCCAGTCTCATCATCCCTTTATTGACCTAATCTTGTAATATTGGTCGTTGCTCTCACCTCTATTAAATTTCAAATAAGTTTACTTATTTGCATAGAGATATGCATTATTTGAATTATCTGTTGGAAAGTAGTTGTTGCTACAAGTAATGCTTTGATCTCAAAAGATCTTGATGTATGAATGTCAGCTTGCTTTCAACTATGTCTTCATTTTCAGTATGCTAAAAATGGCAACCATGTAAATGACATCATATTATACATCTTCTTCTGATCTCCATCACATACATCTAACGACCGTATGATGTTTCCAAAATCAAACTAGCCAGTAGACACGAACACAGTATGATTTCCAGATTGTAACTTTAACTTAGAGAAATTACATCGGGCTCTTCAATCTGTGACCTGTCCATTTTTTAGTACTCTAGCATCTTTCATTTTTCAAAATGCACTAATCGTATAGTAGAGATTTTGTAACACGATCAGAGTTTCAATACGATTGACATTCTTGTACGATCTTCATTCTTCTATACGATCATGTCTTCACAATACGAACTAAATCCTTTTATACAATCTTGACATTGCTATGTGAATTGAGTCTGTAGCACGATCATGATGTTACAATACGATCTGAACTAGCAATACCCTTAAAGCACAAAATAATTTTATTTCCTGACCTCATTTATTCGACTGAAATGCAAAAATGTCCCTTCGGTTTGTATTATTTTTGTAAAACTCTCTCTCGAACTTTTTTTATAGCAAAACTCTCCCTCGAACTTTTTTTTTTTGGCAAAACTCTCCTTCTAAGATGTATTAGTTGGGTAAAATGGACCCTTATATCTTTATTTCATTTATTTTTTATGTGAAGTTTATATCTTATTTTGTAATTAAATATGTAATTAAATAATGACTAATTAAATATGTGAAATAATTAAATGACTAATTAATTAAAATTAATTAAATAACTAATTAATTAAAAATAATTAAATAAATAAATGAATCATTAAAATTAAATGACTAATTAAAATTAAATATGTTAACTAATTAATTAAATAAATAAGTAATTATGTGATTCTTAATAATATTAGATTATTTAAAAGAAAAGAGAGTTAATTCTCAAAAAATCGTTCATAGAAAAATAAAAATTATTATTGTCAGTAAAAGAGAAAAATGAAATAGATTCCTAATTTTATGATAATTAACTCTCTCTTTTTTTAACTAATCTAATATTATTAGGAACTACATAATTAATCATTTATTTAATTACATATTTAATTAATTAGTTAACATATTTAATTTTAATTAATTAGTTAACATATTTAATTTTAATTAATTAGTTAACATATTTAATTTTAATTAATTAGTTAACATATTTAATTAGTCATTTATTTAATTACATATTATTTATTTAATTACATATTTAATTAGAAAATAGAAAATAAATTTTATATAAAAAAATAAATAAAATAAAGATATAAGAGTCTCTTTTGTCTAAGTAATATATCTTAAAATGAGACTTTTACTCAAAAAAAAGTTCAAAGGAGAATTTTATAAAAATAATATAAATTAGAAGATGAATTTTGTCAAAAAGAAAATTTAAATGAAAATTTTGTAAAAATAATACAAACCGGAAATATAGTTTTGCATTTCAGTCCATTTATTCTGACGGACACAAAAAAAAACCCTAGAAGACAATAAACAAATCTAAAGTTGTTTATAAGAGAGGAAACCAAAGATCAAAGAATAAGGAAATAGCTTTTGAGATCAAAATCTTGACAAATTTTGAGAAAAGGTGAGTTATTTTTGATTTTTGATTTTTGATTTTTGATTTTTGATTTTTGATTTTTGATTTTTGATTTCTAGGTCTCAAAATTTGGGTTTTAAATACTCAATCATTCGTCATTAGATGTTTTGAACAACATTGATGCGACTAAAGTTTTCGTATTCGTTTCTATAATTTAACGTATTTTGCTCTTAATTTATAATATTTTCTTCAATTGTTGGGGATTTGATGTGCTTTTGTTTGTTTTCGTTATCTGCTCTGTAATTTTGGGGCTTTTTTAAAATTTAATTAAAATAATTTAATTAAATAGTTCAGATGTTTGGGGGGCTTGATTGATAGTTTTGGTTCTGCTGGAAACTATTCTATTTGGGTTTTTGGAGTTATAATAATTTTTTATGTTAATATTTTCTTTGTTATTTTTGTGGGGTTTTCTGGAGTATTAATATTGGCTTGTTTGCTAATTACTTTTATGGTATAATGCATTAAGTATACTTCATATTTTTAAGGGATTTTTGGGGTATCAACATAGCTTTATGGATAGAAATAGATGAGACAGTTCATAACTAATCTAAAATGATTGTTGATTTTCAGGATCCTAGAATTCATGGTTTCTCTGATGTTGATACTCTAAATATTGTTTATTGGGAAAGGAGATTTCTTAACACATGTTTAATTATTAATCATACAAGTTTTTTTGATCATTATATATGATAACTTTAACTATAGTTTCTAGTCAAGGATTTATGATTAATTTCAGATGTTTAGTCTATTTTGATTTGATTCATTAAATGAGTTGGTTCTCTTTATATTGGAACGGATTCTAACTTCCTGGTTATGACAGGTCTTAAGTATTTTGGATCCATAGGCACCATGAGATTCAAACAAGGGAGCAAAGTGGAGGTGATGAGTATAAAGGAGGTGTTGACTGGATGGCGTGGCGCTGAAATTATTTCTGGTAATGGGCATACTTATAGCGTGAAATATGATTGTTATTCCCTTAAAACAAGCGACGTATTCGTGGAGAGGGTACCTAGAAAGGTCATTAGGCCTTGCCCTCCTCCTGTGGAAGGTGTAGACAGTTGGCTGGCTGGCGAAGTTGTGGAGGTATTTGATGATGATTCGTGGAAAATTGCTTCAGTACTGCAAGTTTATGATGGAGATTACTATATGATTAGGCTACTTGGATTATCCCACAAGATCAGAGTCCACAAATTGCACATCAGGGTTCGGCAGTCTTGGCAAGATGACAAGTGGATTGTGACTGGAAAGGTATTTTTTCCTGGTTCTAGCATTTTTATACCATCTTGTCTGCACTTATTGTATTAATACAATTGTGAAAGTCTATTGAGGTTGTATTAATGGAATTGCATATTTGTTTTCTGTGCCTTTTGGATGTTGTTTGGCTGCAATAGGTCTCTAAAATTTGTTTTATGTTTTGAAAGAATTGGGTGTTTCTCATTCTACTTTTAGGATTTGATAATTGCATCTTTTCTTACATCAAATTTATGGAGCTTGGGTATTCAATGTTTTTTACTCGAGTAGTTGTATTATACTCGGGGATGGAACTAGAAAATCGTGGGGGTTGTTTGTATATTGAAATTGAAAGTGGACTCTGGCTTTGGGACGGCCCAAAAGTTCACACTCATATTGGGACAGAGAGCATAATAACCTTCAAATTAGCTAGGAAAAAATTCTTACAAAAAAGTTCAATGGCAATTATAAGCTGAGTAAGTTCAGTTACTGAAAACTCAATTGATAAATTATGGCATTATGCCAATAAGAGAAGTTTACTTATTATATACCTTATCCTGCCATTTTATTTGTCCTAGTAGACTTTTTATGGTCAAATTGACTATTTTTTGAATCAATATATCATATGATATTTTTTAAATATAGGCAAGAAACTATGTCCATTATAAAGTACTTATAATTTACTATTGAAGCCAATGTTTGTAATTTCAATAATTTTATTATGGTTGCTTAATTATTAATTTTAAAAATAATCAATTTGACCAATAGAGTCAATTAAGACAAATAAAATGGGATGGAGGGAGTAATGTTTTTATGGAAAGGGTAGAAGAAACAATAGAGTGATATATAACTTAATGAGAATTCAAAAGCTGAATTTACTACTGAAGCCAATGTTTGTAATTTCGATAATTTTATTATGGTTGCTTAATTATTAAAAAATAATCAATTTGACCAATAAAATCAATTAATTCAAATAAAATGAGATGGAGGGAGGGAGTAATTTTTTTATGGAAAGAGTGGAAGAAGCAACAAAGTGATATATATAACTTTATGAGATTTTCAAAAGCTGGGGGGGGGGGGGGGGGGGGGGGGTGTTCATGGCCTCTGCCTAGTACCCTTGGACTTGTATTGCGTTCATCATTTATTTTGATTGTTTTGTATTACTTCATATGATTTTTGTCCAATTAATATTTTTTTAAGATGCTACTTGTCTCATTTTTTCCTTATCTGATTATACGTGGATATGCTGTATACAGGTATCCAGAAATTCTGGAGATTTTAGATTTGACCTGCTGTCAACTTCAGATGGTTATCGGAGGATGAGCTTTCAGTCGACGAAAGCTAATGCAACCGTCACAAGTCAAGGGGAAGATGAATTTTTAGCAGTTCAAAACAACACTGGATTGCAGGGGTCTCCTATAGCATCTTGTAGGACACTGAAAAGAGCGTCACCTTATTGTTCATCTCTTCTTGAAGCACGTATTGGAAACGTTCAGAAAATCAGAGCAATTGAGAAAGAAGATCGAAGGCAACGAGTGGTTCCTTCCACAGTTCTGGAAAAGGTAGATGCTGTTGCTTACCCAAGAGAGAATTTGGGTGAAACATACATGCATGCTTCCTTTAACAATAGAATAAATGGATATAATGATTTGGGGAGAGGAAAACTAAATGGTTTCATAGGTGGTTCAATTGCAAGAGGTGCAGAAAATAATGATTCTGATAGTGATGCATGCTCTGTTGGTAGTTGTAGTGCTATTACTAAGAATCTAAGCAAGTGTTCCACCAGTTTGTTAGCACTTTCGTGTCAAGGGACAGATAGCCTTTCTAGTGATGCGGAATCTTTTTGTGGTTCAGGGGAAGAGGAGGAGAGATGTTCCATTCCTCCCGAAGAAGAGGAAGTAGCAGCAAAAATACATAGGTTAGAGTTGCATGCTTATCGCTGCACTCTGGAGGCATTATATGCTTCTGGTCCCTTAAGTTGGGAAAAAGAAGCATTATTGACAAATCTTCGTATTTCACTCCACATTTCAAATGATGAACATTTGATGCAGCTGAAGAATCTAATATCTGTTGGAACTGGTAATGTAAGTTAACAGTCAACGAATGGGGGTTTCTGTTTCCTCTTATGTTAGGATCTGTGTTTTTTTGTCTATAAATGCCAACAACGTTGTAAGAAGTAAAATGAAATTTTATATTCAATAGCTACTGCCTCTTTGTCAAACCTACAGTTATCTAGACAGTTGAATTTGTAAATTCAAAAAGTATGTATCAAATTCGTACAAAGTGATAAATGTATTCAGTCCTACTCTTTTGGTTTTACATTTTGGTCTCATCTTATGTGATACATAATTTGTAATAAAGTCGTTGAGAAAAGGGTTGGAGCACGTGTAGGTTACAAAGAAAAATACAGTCTGTATTCTCAAAATCCAGTTGCATCCTTGCAAGTGGCATATGAATGATAAAGAATTATTTATTTTCCATTTTAGTTCCAGATATCTAAATACTATCGACTCCAATCATGTTTGGAACTTGATCCTTGAAGCAATATATCTCTACTTTTGTTGAACAACCCTCTTGATATGGGTTCCAAGTCTATCTTTTGTCTTCTACATGTGGGTGCATATAATACTAAATTGCAGATAACAATTTGATCAAATAGACATTTATATTAGTTTGTTATCCATTTCTTTTTATTCAAAAGTGCTTTCTTTTGGTTTAATGTGGGGTGGTTTGTATAAAACCACAGGAGCTTAAGTTAGCCAAATGGCCTTGTTGATGTAATATGCACTTGGATATTATGTTGTAGATGTCTAGAGCTGGTTGAAAACTTGTTTACTGTTTTCGTCTGCTCATTTATTATGTGGAGATCATAACATTAATAGATGTGTGTAAAGTTTGAAGGGTATGCCTCTATGCTGTGTTTGTTGGGTTGATAACTATATGAGTATATTCAATCAGATTAAGATTGTCTTTAGTTTCTTGGTAAAAGTTAGAAGCTTGTGGAGTTCCCTTTTGAGGATATTATTGATGAATCCCCTGCATTTTCCAGGGTCAAAGATGGAGGCATGTAATCCTTGCTTCCAAATGTCTAATGATGATGCTGGGGTATGCTGCCTTTATCTTTTCAATGGGAGCATGTACTACCCTACAGATAAGACAATGCATGGCCAGCCAGTGATACTGTCATTTAATCTTGTTGACTATATTTCATTTCTCTGTCAACATGTACAGCTGCCATGACTATCTTGATACTGAAGGTTTCTTGTCAAATTTTTAGATATTTTAGATCATTAATCTGTTTGCTTACTGTTCTATGCACTTATTCTTCATGTATTACATTGTTTCATCGCTAGTTTTTTGTTTGCTTTTTGTAATGATTTTGATTTATTGGTATGATAATCAATCATATAGTGCAGGAACTACAGGGAATCTTGCTGCTTGAAGTTATGAATTTTATTCAGTAAACTAGGCACTTATAGGCTTAAGTCAATCCTTATATGGTTTTGTTATTATTTATGCCGATGATTTATTATTGAATAAGCAGCACATGCAATACATCAAATATTACATTTACATTTTGGTTAATGTTAATGAAAGGAATATGAACTTTTATTATCATTGAACAATTCATAACAGCATTCCAGGCTTATGCTTAGGGGGTCAAGACGGGATTTTTTATTTTAAATTAATTTTAATATTTTATCTTATATTTATCCAAACAAAATAATAATATAAAGCAAAATAATTTATAATAAAGATAATAAAGGCATTTGCTTAAAGTTCAAACACATATCCATATTGTTAATGTCAAAGTTCAAACACAAGTATGCAATTGTTTAAAGTTCAAACACGAACAAATAATAAAAAATACAAACTAATAGTTCTCATCTCCATATCCTTTTATATCTATAACTCTTTTTCTCTATATCCCTCTAAGAAAATGTCCCTATTAGACTCACACTTATACTCCTCATCTCTCTCTTCTTTCGAGTTATCATCAGACAAAAAATATTATTTATGGAGTTCTCTGACTCTAATATTTTTACTACTTCTCCTAGGCTCTAGCACGCTATCTGCTCTGGATACTTCACCAACCGCCTCTCAATTAAGGTCCGAACAGCCCTCAACTTCATCATCAACTCCCACGACGTCGTTTTGTAGCTTAGTTATTAAAATAAAATAAAAACAAGGGAATTAATATTTCCACAAGGGAAATTGATATTTTCACAAGAAAACCGTCGCTACAGGTCTATACCGACATTTTTAATTGTTGCTATATGTTTATAGCAACAGTTTTCTTGTGGAAATATCAATTCCCAAAAATAATTGCAGCCTTAATTTTTCCGCCTTGCTTGCCTAGGTCCGTCTAATTTCCTAGAGGGATTTTTTTTTCCGCCTTAGGCATAAGCGAGGCACCTGGAGGGCCTAGCGCCTAGGCGGGGACTAATCGGATCTAGGCGGGGATTTTTAGACTGCTTTTTATAAGCAGATATATAAATCTCCACTTGTTTATTTGAATTATTCTTTTTTGTTTTATAGATTAAAGGTGAATCTGAATTTTTATATTCTTTTATTACTATATAAAGATTACTGAAATAATATTGAATAAATCAATTTAGAGTATTTTAGTTACTGTTTAACTTTAAAATTTATTTTTAGTCTATAATTATACTTACTTGATTACTTTTATATATAGTCAAGTTTCTGTTTTATTTGTTTAAATATATATTACTATATTTTTTATTTTGTTTTTGTATCTTATGATACGATACATGAAACACGATATGAGGGATTTTGATACATGACGGTATTCACGATTTGACAACTATGGGGTTAGGGTTTTTGTTTTTTGAAGGAAGAGGGTGTTTAAATATCAAGTTATATTATGGTGTCCTTATTGTCTTAAGCAGATTAATAGTTAAAGTACTTCACATTTTGGTGTTTCAAATATCAATTATAACAGTTTGCTTTACTTGTATTGTCTTAAACAGATTAATAGTTGAATTACTTCAGACATTTCACCTTAAATTTTGTGGAGTAACCTTGAAAAAATTTTGCATGGGGTTTCAGTATTTTGTGTTGCCTTTAATAGGTAAGAAATGTATCTGAGGAGAAGGTACATTCCACGTGCTGATCATACATGGGCATGAGTTTTTCTTAAATTAACACCCTTTTATTTTTTATCTCGACTGAATTTTAGATGATTGAACATGGTACAAATGTACTCTCAATTGTTCAGTATGTATTGAAAAAATGTTGGTTGAGTGATGAACACGTTGTTATCCAAAATATTGTAGGTTGTAAAGATCAAAGTTATACAGCACAAGTAATATGACAAAAAAAGAAAAAGAAACAAGATGAGGAAGAAAACAAGCTTTTGAAGAGCTCTGGTTAGACACTTTACTGCAATTTGAGTAACTATTTTACTAGGCATATATCTTGAAATAGGTATTTAGACTACTTTTTTCAGGAAATTCACCTTCCCTTTAATTTCAATCAATGTACATGCATCGATGATTGATAAGTGCTATCCGAGAACAATTAGCCAATTTAATTCTGTGGAGAATTATTGAGAGATTTGGGATCCCGCAGAATGTGGCTTTCTTTACCCTGACAGCAGCTCATGGGAAAGATTTTGACTCAAGAATTTTTTAGGAGGGGGTGATGTAGGACAAATTTTGAAACAAGTATTGAACTATTGATAGCAAATAACAAAATTGTAAGTAGGATTTAAACTCCACGTTTAAATGACTAGGGTCTCTTTAGTATATCAACTCCACGAATCAACATTAAGATAAATAGAATACCTCTACAGTGTGAATAATAGTAATCAAAACAATAGTTTGTAATATAAATGACTTGTGGGGATTACATCACTATTTAAAGAGACTCAAAACCCTAATATTACTTAGGGCATAATAAAAGTATTAAATGACTTAAATATCCTTATTAATAATTACTAATCACTAATTTATGTTTTAAATCCCTACTAATAAATAAATTGCATCAGTTACTCGTACATTAAACATAATAAAAACTCTAAATAACAAATATAAAAATCTTGTGATCCCCGTCAAGGGGTGACTTTGTTGCGAATAGGTGGTTAATACTTGATATGTGTAAGCAGGAATGGGAGTCGATTGATTATTTAATTTTTCATTTTTGAGTTTGCTCGTCAGTTGTGGATGATGGTGTTTTCTATGTGGAGAGTGGTTTGATGATACAATTCTTGCTTGTTTGGAGAGGGGTTCAAGTTTTGAAGAGGAGCCACTCAAAGTGGGATAGGATTTCAGATCGTCTTTGGTGGGTGATATGGAAGGAAAGGAATTGTAGATATTTTCCGCGGTGGGGGGTGGGGTGGGTGTTGAGATTGCACTTTTGCATATAAATATTTGGCTTTGAGTCTTATTTTTCTTTCAGAATGAGGTTTATCTTGGATCGGTTATTGCATTGGTTTGGGTGATGCCTTCGGTGATTCAATTCTTGGCTGCTTGGAGAGGGGTTCGAGTTTTGAAGAGGATGTGCTCAAAGTGGGATATGATTCCAGTCTTTGGTGGGTGATATGGCAGGCGAGGAATTGTAGATATTTTCGGGGTGGGGAGAGTTGTCACTTGTGTTGATAAAATATTTGTTTTCGAATCTTATTTTTGTGACATGATGAGTTTCATAAAATGCTTGCAATTTTGCATTAAGTAATGACATTTCAAGCATACCATCTTGTCTCTGGGAGTGGAGTAGTCCTTGGATCTAAAATCTAAAAGTTCCCCTTCATAAAGTGTTTTTCTTGATAAATATTTTTCCTTTCTTTCTCTTTTTTTACTTGATAACATATTTATGCACTCCTGCTGATGGAATGACCACTAGTTTGTACATATACACACACTAATGTAGGCATAGATCATAAGATCACAAATAAGAAGTTGATAAGGTGCCTTACAATGGTCAAATGCTCAGTGGTGTGTATTGGGCTTGCAAGAGGATCAGATTTTTTTGGAGTTTCTTTTTAGTGATTATAAGTTGAAGTTGATTCTGGATACCTTTTAAGTCTAAGTAGGCTCTGTGAAAAACTTTTAGGATCCACATTTGCTTCCATTCGTGGTATGCTTGATGTGAAAATGGATTGTAGCTAAACTATAAAAGTATTCTCGCCATTTAAGTACGTTAATGGAATTCTGTTTGGAAAAGACATCCGTTGCCAAAAATTAAGGTTTGTTACTCAAAACCTTTTTGCTTGTAATGAACTTTTTTGAATTATTTGTTTGATGTATAAATTTCTTGTTCTAGCAGCTTTAATTTATCTGAACTTTTACTACTTTATTTGGCATGCGGACTCTTCAATTTCTATATTAAGTAATGATATTATGTACATAACTTTGTTTTGTATTGTCTCCGACTACAGTTGACCGTAATTTCAGTTATTTTTTGCCAGGATTATATATGGGGTTCAAATCTTATTTACAGATCCTTGTTCTTATCCAGGCTTGGGATTGGCACTACAAGTCACAGGTGAAAAGCAATATTTTCTGCACTCACTCTGTCCAATTCTACCGCTGTAAGTAGTAACTCTATGAAGTATTTAGTACTAGAGAAACTAGTTATTTAGTGTCAGACAGTCTATTTAAGGAGGCTGCTAAGATCTCCAGTCTGCACTGCAGATATTGTTTCAGCAGATGCATTAAATATATATAGTAGACCTCATTTAGAGTCTTCTTTCGTCTAGGACAGTTTAGCTTAGCTAGGAAAGAGGACTGTTCTAAATTATTTTTTAGTGATGTATTGTGATTACATGTTTGGTAAGAAAGTTCAATCTAGTTGAATTTAGTACATAAATTTTAATGCTTAACTTGGCATAAGGTATTCTATGTCGGGGCATCGCATAGTCGAAAAGATCAAATTGGGATGAACGGAGTACATATAAAAATAAAAAAAAAGGGAGTTGGCATTGATGCTACACATGTGGGCTCTGTCATTACAAATTAAAGGGAAAGACGCTAGTATGTGAAACATTTTCTATACTGTTATAGTTAGATAAATAATCCCTTTTCTTCCTTTCATATTTATATGGATTTGGAGGTTTTTGTCTTCCCTTTTAAACATTTATAGATCTAGTTATAACTGAGAACTCCTCGAGTATGTTCCCATCTTTTTTCCGTCTCTGTTGAGGATTGGGTTGTTCCAAATGTAAATGGAGGTATTGCCCCCCTATACCATATACCCTATACCATATACCCTATACCCATGGGATTTGCCTGATGGGGTCAAGAAGCAAATACTATAGATATCCTGATCTTCACACATCATGTTTCTCCTACGGTGGGTTTAACAGGGATAATTCATATATTTGTTTGCGCTCTAAATTGACTTGTGTAAGCTCAAGGAAACAACTAAATTAACAAGAAGCTTGATTTGGTTGCCGATTGTGACAGTGATGGGAGAGGATGCCCTCAATCAGGTATATCAGTTGCTGCATTTTGCATTATGTTTATGTTAAGCCAGTATCTCGTAGCTTTGCATTCCAAAAAGAAATGATAGATGTGGAATTACTTGGTTAAATGGTATACTAATACTTCTTGATCTTCAAGTGCCATTTTATTAGTGTTTTTTTTCTTTAATGCAGCTGCTATTGCGTAATGAGACACTTAGCCTGAGCACTAAGCTAGGCTTCTTGTGCACAAAACTTTTAAAAGGGTATTTAGCTTTGAGTTCTTTGGCTTATTGTGAAACACGTCGAGCTGGACTGCCATCTCATTAGTACGAGGCACAGAGAAAGCCCAATCAATTGCATGTTGGCAGATATAATATTTACTATCGCCTGTTTGTGAGTTTTATTTTGGGGTTGGGGAAGGGTAAGTTGGGGATTTCCTTTCAAAAACTAACGCAGCTTGTGCAGATCAAGGACTACTAACTCATTGCTTGTTTTTACAGCAAGCAAGATCTTGGGCAATGGATTACAGATGCCTCATCTGAAACATAAAAGAAGCAATCTTGCTTGTGGCTGATGGATTTTTAGAAATCGGTGTAATCTTATTTTTAGAAACTTCATTGCTTGTTTTGACAAATTGACGTTGATATTTAGAAATCGGTGTAATCTTTACTAAAGCCAGGGTGATACATCTTCAGGTCTCAAATTGAAATTCAAAACGCGAGAATATATATTTTTTAAAAATAAACAAACCTGAGTAGTTTTTTCAACGAGCAATGAAAAAGGATCGGTCCATCGTGATATATAACTACGCACCCAAATATGAATAAACTCATAGCCGAATAGATATTTGTCGTGATATATAACTACACACCCAAATATGAATTGTTAAGATTTCAGAATATAAAGAAGGAAAACAGATCAGATTGCAAAGAAATTAAAAAAATGGATAGGAATAGAAATGGAAGAAAATTGCTATTAGAAAGAGAAACTCAGTACATAGTTCTGAGAAGAGAAAAGATTACAATAATACTCAGATGATCCCTCTACCACTCTTTACAGATTCCTTTATACAACAATTAGCATTGCTCAACTCTAACTGCTTTTCTAACTGCAACTGACGTCACTATAACTAACTCCTTACAATACTACAACTAACTTTGACAGCTCACTCAACCACTAGTTACTACAGATACAACACTCCTGCAACTGGCTTAAGCTCTGGTGTAATAGCTGGCATGATCATTCCTCCAGTTAACATCCTTGTGAAACCTCTGCTGCTGTTGCTTGGTATTTTAGCTAATCTACTGCATTCTATAATAAATTGTACTTCATAACATTCCACCCTCCTTAAGAAATCCTTGTCCTCAAGGATTGAAGAAAACAAATTGGGTGGTTGCAACCTCCAAAATTGCATTCCTCCTGGATCAAATACCATCATTTTTGCAGCCAACTCAACTAGCCATTGAAACTCTTGCCAACTCATTTGCTCCGGATGAAACTGCAACCCCATGGTATACTTACCCTCATTTGGATTATAAGAATCAAGATCATAAAACACTTCAATCAACCCATCAGGAGTAAATGCCATCGGCACGAATCTCTGATCTAACTTTTTAACTCCTTGATGGTGATAACTATTTACCCAAATATTCATTTTCCCATCCTCCAAAGAATCCTTAAACCAGTCATTCAAAGGGGTGCTCTCCACCCAACTTTTAGATAAGTTTTCACCGCTAGGAAGGGAAGCAATCCATAAGTTGACAGCAAATTCTGTTCCAACACTCGCAATTAGGCCTTCATACTTGGGATTACATCTAACAACCCATGTCCAGTGTGCATGTCCGGGGAGCTCTAGAACATGAATCTTCAGTAAATCCCATACATGTATTCCAGACTCATCTTCAGTTGTTACAAGCATATACTTCTTTTTGCTGTCATAGTCTATATTACGAAAAAAATTCTGCTCGTCTATACTGATCAACTTGTCATGCTTTCCAGTCGGCCACCAAGGTATGCATTTAGCCTTGGACTTATGTGCATCAAGAGTAGCAAATCTTTCCAACAGAAGAGAATTTAATTGGCCATAGAGTTCAGGAATCTGCCAGATAGCTGCTCCATATGATCCACCGAAAGAGAAGACATTGGAGAAAATGCGCTGATCGAAACGACAAGAAGTGAGATTCCAGATTTCGTTTGGATGCGAAAACAGACCTTCACATATCAGTTCCGTACCGCCTGAAGAAAGCCTAATCAAATGCACCTCGTTTTCTTCTTTGAGACTGAAAGTACCAGTGATGAAACTGGTGTGATCTGTGTCTTCTTTTACATTCGCAATGCATCTTGCCTGATACTTGAGACCATAACCGATGCCCGTTGATCCTCCTTGCATTTTCGCAACTCTACTTTTATATGTTGAATATAACTTTCCCCATCTTCTGGAAACCATGTTGCTCCGTTGATTAATAACATGAATTTCTGGTTCAGGCATTTTGTCAAACAGTTGATTTTCAGTGCGTTACTCTTGCATCTCCAAGGCTGTTCGTTCTTGCTGATTTTCTTGTTCAAGGCTTTGCTGATGTTCTAAGAATTCTAGCCATTTTTTACCACTTTCTTGCTGCGATTTTTCCACTTTCTCATATTCTAATGCAACTCCTTTACCGTTGAAATTCTGCCGAAACTCTGTAATAAACTTCTCCATGGTGCTCTGTAGATGGCCTAACTTATTGCCCATGGCTTCAACTGACTTCTGCAATTGATGATGGCTGATCGTTAGTTCCTGAACCCGTGAATCAATGTTTCGCAGTCCCTTCACCAGAGTTTCCTCATAAAGAATTTTAGCCGCCATTAATGGAAGTGCAAAGTTGCAGTTCGTATTTGATATAAAATGAAAAAAGAAAAAAAATTAGGAGATGAAGATGAATTCTAGAATTAAGGCCAAGGAAAGAGCAGCTCTGATACCAATTGTTATGATTTCATAATATAAAGAAGGAAAACAGATCAGATTGCAAAGAAATTAAAAAATGGATAGGAATAGAAATGGAAGAAAATTGCTATTAGAAAGAGAAACTCAGTACATAGTTCTGAGAAGAGAAAAGATTACAATAATACTCAGATGATCCCTCTACCACTCCTTACAGATTCCTTTATACAACAATTGGCATTGCTCAACTCTAACTGCTTTTCTAACTGCAACTGACGTCACTATAACTAACTCCTTACAATACTACAACTAACTTTGACAGCTCACTCAACCACTAGTTACTACAGATACAACACTCCTGCAACTGGCTTAAGCTCTGGTGTAATAGCTGGCATGATCATTCCTCCAGTTAACATCCTTGTGAAACCTCTGCTGCTGTTGCTTGGTATTTTAGCTAATCTACTGCATTCTATAATAAATTGTACTTCATAACATGAATGAACTCATATTTGAATACATATCTGTCTTTGCCAATTAACTCAAAATAAACCACCTTCACGGAGAAATTATGGGGTGGGGGGGGGGGGGGGGTGAAGCTCCGTAGAGTGAGAAAATCTTGAATTAGGAGAAGAAAAAAAATCATAAATTGAAAAAAAAATCAAACTAAGAAAAATAAAACCCTATAAAGGGTAAAAAAAAAAACTATAAAAGAGGAAAATAAGAAAATCTATACGAAAGAATATGAAAAAAAAAAAAACTTGGGAGAGTGCCTTTTTAGTGAGATCAAAGACACTCCCCATATTTGAAAATATAGAGACTAGGGTTTTTTTTTTCTAAAAAGAAGAGAGGATACCAAAGAACATTTTTCTAACATTAATACTTGTATCTTAATAATATGGATAAATTAATAGTCTCTATGTCTAATTTTATTTGTCTTAATTGACTTTTTATTATTAAATTGATCATATTTAAAATCAAAATTTATTTTTAAGTTTATTAGAATAGGCACAAAGTTATTATCATAAAAAAACACATCGAATATATGTACTATCAAAGTCAGCTTATTTGACTTCAAAATTTTTAATATATTTGTTTAATTATTAATATTAAAATTGGTCAATTAGAACAAGTAAAGTCGAACGGAGGGAGTATTAGTTACAATGATTGTTAGGGGTGAGTATGGTAGGGGTGTTCAACCGGTACGAACCTGACCGGTACCAAAATCATAAAAAACTCGGTAATGAAATCGGTATCGGTATACCAAACCAATTAGCCGGTTCAATACTGATTTTTACCCAAAAAAATCAATTATTATTATTATTATTATTATTATTATTATTATTATTATCATTATCATTATTATTTAATAATAATAACTATAAAAAAAATCGGTACAACCGTTACGATCTGGTATATACCGAATCCTCAAAATGCCAAACCGGTTAATACCAGTATACCAAACCGGTACCGTACCGATACCGTAACGATCGTTTTTGTATCAAACCGACTGGTTCGGACCTATCCAATTTACCCAAAAACTCAGTTATACTGAAACTTTTGATCACCTTTGGAGTATGGTGTTGTTTGGTGCAATTTTGAACAAAAATTGCATATAAAACCGCTTTGATGCGGTTGCTTAAATCAAAAACCGTAACATAAAACTGCTTAGATGGTTGTAGAGCGATTCTAAGAATGCGGTGTGATTTCAAATGGTATAGTTTTAACTCAAAAATTAATTGAAAAAAAATAATAAACATGTCTTACTTTTCAAATTTTAAATAAATCTTAAAAATTGTTGGCTTGCTACTTTTTATAACACCCAGCTACAAAAAGTTAGATTTTTGAAAATCAATAAAAAAATTAATTAAAAACTTCAAATTCCTTAAATTTAAAAGTTAAAGTTTAGTACCATACAAATTCTGAATATGCATAATTCATTATTACAATACAACCATTGTTTCAAATTTAAAGTCTTAAACCATGCAAAATTACATATTCCAAAATTAATTTTACAACCATTCTTAAATACAACTTAAAAAACTCTAAAATATATATAAATATATGAGAAGTATTAAAGAATTTAGAAATCTAAATGAGTGTGATTTCTATACTAAAACCGCAATCGCAACTGTAAAGTGTGCGGTTTCTAATAAAAAAAATCACAATATGCCACCTGAAAAAATCACAATATGCCACCGAAATTGTTGGTGCAATTTCTTTGATGAGATTTTACTTGTAATTTCTAGGAGTGAGTATTGTGCGGTCTGAAATTCAAACCGCACATGAAATCGCTTATATGCGATTTGATAAATTCAAAACCGCATATGAAACCGCTTTTGATTGGTGCGGTACGTTTTGAAACGTGTGGTGTAATTTCATTTGCTACGGTTTCGGTTTCAAAACCAATTGAATATTTATAAAAAATTATGACTGAAAGAATACAGACACCGAAAGAATCACATAATTTTTAAGTGTAGACAAATGTGTATAAAAAATATTAGAATAACTATTTACGAATAAGTAAAATAATACTATATCGAATAGTTGTTTTTAACTTAAAAGTAGATAGTATTGCTTATACAAGAAAATCATCACTATTGAATTTATTCATCTTCATCCACGTTATAATGAAACTCTGTAATTTCAAAAATGTCACTGACAATCAAACAATAATAAACTTGATTAGTTAAGTAAAATTCACAATTAATAATTTCTAAAACTACAATTAATAGTCATACAAGTGACAACTGTAAAAATTAATGTTATGCTAATGAAAAACAAGAGAAAAATATAATAAACACCGTGTAATTTAAAATAAAATAAAAAACATCAAAATAACGTCTTTTTGGCTATTATTAGTGCGGTGTGATAGACTGTAAAAATCGAAACAAAACCGCAAATGAAATTTTTTAACCCTCCTAAAACTGGCGTATACGCCAGAACCGTTGATGTGATTTTATTGGTGTGATTTGATCGATTTTTAGTACAATTTTTGGGCCATTTTTGATTTTTTGCTCAATTGCGAAATCAAATTTTACTCCCTCATAATTGTTATAAAAAAATTTATTCCTTTTCAAATTATATTATCTTACTAATAATAAATATAAATAGGTTAAACAATTAAATTATAAAAACAACTTTGTTATATATTCTTATTAGTAATTCTATTAACAACTATATCTCAAAAAAGTTATTAAATATATTTATATTTTAATAATAGTAACATTACTATTAGTTTCATAAGAAATTTGTTTCTCCCCTTTTGGGGTCTCCTTCTTTAAGATTCTCCCTCCCCATCATTTTCAAATGATGCATCAAATCTATTCCATTACAATCCACTACTGTAGTAGCAGCACTAATATGTTTTATTCTAAAAGACCAAATGGAGGTACAACACAAACTAAAGTTTTGGTGTTTCACAAGTACTACAAATACATACGTGATGACTAACCATCTACCCAAAATAAAAAGGAAAAGAAACAGCATAAACATTGAAATGCCAGCTCAATAATCAACTTAAATGCTGATCAAAAGAATAAGAAAAAAGCTCAATTAAGCACAAGACAATAATACTGGTTAGTCATCACGTATGTATTTCTCATTAAACATATCACAGTAGATATTTGGATCCAATAAAAAATTTCAAAAACTCCTACATGCCACTAAAAAACCCTCAATCAGTGAACTTAAAAACTGAAATTCCTCTCAACAAAGACAAACCACCACCGCAGAAAATTGTGGGGACACAAGGCAAGAACTAGGACACAACTAATATCCAACACGCATGCAGCTAAAGCTCCCATCTTCTATTCAAAAGCATCATCATCGTCATCAGGGAGGGGCTGGTTTGCAGCTTGAAGAAGCTCTGCTTCGTGCCTGTAAAAATAAAACACACCACAAGTAGAACAAAGTCAGAAATAATACCAAGTGGATGTGTTATTCCCAAAATCAATACTTCAAAGGAAACAACATGGGAATTAAAAAAAGGATCTTTAGAAACAGTGTTTAGAGAGTGGCTTATCCTTTACTTCTATTATATGAGAACGACGAGAGGGCATCGGAGTTTGGTAATAGCAAATGTTAATATTCCTCTCACCAACCAAGAAAACAGATAAATAGCTAAACCACCCTAAAATTCAACCCACCTCACCCCCGCCCCCAAAACAAAACCCAAATAAAAACGAAGGAAAGAAAGAAAAACACCCCTCTGACTCGGACAGAAGTAGGAATACGAAGGAAGGCCACGCGAAGTCGGGAAACATATAGTTATATGGCACTTGATGAGACTCCTGATGAAGAAAGTCATATACTCTTCTATTTTTCTTCCTTAAGTTACATGTTAGGCCAAAGAAACCAGGAATGCTAGAGCTCCAAGAACTTAATAATAATTTTCAAATTCAGAACACAAAACTACGAGTATGAAATATGCCAAGTAATAAGTTGCAACAGAGAGTTTACTGTTGCTGTGCAGCCATGTCAATATGAACTTCTGGAGGAGCAAGGGCTGGAGACTCCACAAAGTGTAAGTTGGGATCACTACACAACCACAAACAAATATTCATATTGTAAGCTGTAAACTTGCATTCTTAACAAAGCAAGAACATGATTTTGATGGTATCTTTACCCTGCAAGTTTTCTAGCAAGATAGAGGAATGGCTTTTCAAAGTTATAGTTGCTCTTTCCTGATATCTCATAATACTGTAGATTCTTCTTCCGGTGGAAAGTAACCTGCTTAGCCTTCACTTGCCGGTTCTTCACATCAACCTTGTTTCCACACAGTACAATTGGAATGTTTTCACAGACACTGATGGAAAACACAAGGTGAAATATATTAAAATCTACTCACCAATAAATAAATCGTAAGAAACTATAATATCACAGAAAAATAATGAATTCTTGACAAACCGGCAAAGATCCCGATGCCATGTTGGAACATTTTTGTATGTCAACCTCGCAGTTACATCAAACATGATAATTGCGCACTGTCCATGAATGCTGCATATAGTAAAGTAAAACCATTAGCTCGATGATTGATGAAAAGCATAAAATAAAATCCAAAAATATATCATGCCTATGCGATTCATATGCCTGTATATTCCATATGGACACATCAACTAGCATGTTGTCTATGCATGCTACTCTAGGCATGCATATGTACGCTCTGAATTATAGTGCAGGCAAAACAGTTAAATAAACAAGTTAATTGCAAGCACAATTTGACACCTCTTCAAAGAATAAATCTTTCATACAATTAAGATGTGATGTGCTATGGATGAAACAGAAAAACACACTGCATGTTATAGGCTTAGCAGTCTGTCTAGATTAAAAAAATATACCAAAGGGTAAGCAATTATTAAGCTGCAAAACAATTACCATCATAACAAAATAAAGCAAGAGAATTAAACCTCAGTACTTCTATCTTATTGTGGACAATTGCTTGGTGTTACAAATACTAGTAAAAGTAAAATTAATGACTATTGCACTTCAGAAGGAATGTTGAGCCAACCATGCAATAAAAGTAATACGTCGGTGAGTCTAAAGAACAAAATTATTTTTACATTAAATTTCTGAATATATCTTATGGTTGTATATTCAGCTAGAGATGTCAGGCGCAAATTTAATACGCTTTGCCTAGTTTCAACAAGTGCCTGACAAATGACGACCGTTAACAGTGTAGAGGAGCCCAGAAAACAAAGAACTCAAGTAAAATGTATCAACCCTTCATGCAGCAGTTAATTATAGGTTCTCAATAGTATATGAAATGCATAGAATTATTAACAAAATAACAACACTATAGATTCATATGGACCAATAGAAACAATAATAATTTAAGACAGTTACTAGCTAATATGTAAGATTTACAAATTCAAAGAAGCATCAACAATTGCAACTAGCATTAGTAGTTGTGCTTAGCAAAATCAATTCACTTACTAGTAACCATCCCTAAGCCCACCAAATTTCTCCTGCCCAGCCGTGTCCCAACAATAAAATCGAATTTTTCCACAGTTTGTGAAGAAATCCAATGGATGAACTTCCACGCCAATGGTTGCTGTATATAAATAAGAAACAGAACTATCCGTTACCCATACAGGGTAAAAGGAACTTCCACAGAATATCTTAACTGCAAAATACTAATAGAAATTGAGTATTTGCATCAGACTTACGTTCATATTTCTTCTCAAATTCTCCAGTAAGATGTCTCTTCACAAATGTGGTTTTTCCTACAATGTGCAAAGACTTCAAATTTAGAGGGGGGAAAAATCAATAATAAGACAGCAAAACTTAAATCGATAAATACGAATCCAATCATCCACAAAACACAAACCCTGCCTAGATAAAAATATATCAATAAAAATCGAATCTGATGCAATCATGACAATAAAAATCTCCACTCCTGAGCAAAATCCCATTTGATTTTTCCATCGGTCAATTTGCAAAATCCTAAAATTAAAAATTGATGTAAATTTATTTGATTTTGATTCGTAAGTTAATATTGTAAACTACTCAGCAAGTATTACAAAGTGCAAAATTTTTATTTCAAAAATTAAAATAGATTCACATCACAATTTGAATTTTAGGATTTGAAGCCAAATGGGACTCTCTGGGAAAGGGGAATATTTATGTAGTTTCCCTTATTATTTCTTTTCCCTCACCTTTTCCAAGTTTCAAAAAATTTATGCAAAAATCAATTACCACAACAATAACATTCAACATGGACCTATTCTTATTAAAGATTAAGAGAAATTAAAAAAGACAAATATTAAAACCATTGAACAACAATCTTTAACTGTAATGTCTGGTTCCCTTTTCAACAATAACTTTTATTAAAAAAAAAACTAAAATTTCAATCTACAGCCACAGAAGGAAACAAAACTGTGATTTTCTAAGCATCCAAACAGATCATCCAGATAAACTATACACCTAAAATTCGATTTAAAACAAACAAATTAAAAAAATTACCTGTTCCACCATCACCAACAATCACAAGCTTGAAACTTGGATAATCAACCGTCTGCTGATTAGGCAAAGCCTGCATCACCATAACAAAATTATCAATCAAAAACACAATAAACAAGAATAAAAAAAAGAATAAGATCATTTAACACAATTCAAACAAAGATCTAGAGACTTACCATGACTATCCTTCTGAAAGATTAGCAGCAGTTTTAGTGAGAGAAAGAGACTATAATGCCGCAGCAGGAGCTGAAAGAGAGATAAAGCGAAGAGAAAAGGGTTTGGCATTGGTTTGGGGATGTGGAGTTATATATACACGGCAATAAGGCAAAAGAGAGAGCTTCGTTCTCAACTTAGATTCCTTCGGTTGCTTTTACCTGACGCGATATGTCCACCGTCCGATCAAATTTAGTATCAACATTCTCGAATCCATGTGAGAGTTACGTGTTTATGAATAGTGGAGTTCAAAATGTACGATTTTTTTGGTTTTTTGACGAATCGAATCGATCTCAACTGGTCGGTTAGATACAAAATAGATCGGTTCGGTACCGGTTCGATATATCGATTGGTACCGGTTCGACGTTTTGGGGGTCCGGTACATACTGGACTGAACCGGTTGTACCGGTTATCTTTATTTATTTTTTAATAATTATTATTATTAATAAATAATTACTAATAATAATAAAAATAATACTAATAATAATAAAAATAATATTAATAATAATAAAAATAATATTAATAATTATTATTATTATTTTCGGTTAATAACCGGTACCGAACCAGTTAACCGGTTTGGTACCGGTTCCAATTTCGGTATTCATTTTTTTCTATTTTCGATACCGGTTCGGTTCGATTTTAACCGTTTGAGCACCCTTATTTATGAGGGTTCTTGTTGGGCTAATTTTTTAATTTTGAATAATTATACTGTGTTTGCTGAGTTAATCAATTCAAATACTTTGGGCTACGTTTTAAAAACAGGATTTGTGAAGGGTGAATTTTAAATATAATTTTTATTTTTGAACTAGGGATGAAATTAAGAGAAATTTAGTAAATTTTTATCTTCTATTTGGAGAAAGTTATTTTATAGACTTTATAACTAAAGAACAATTATTTTCACAAGACATAGTTTATAATATTAGAAGTTTATCACTCATGAATTATGAATGTGAAACTCCCCCACTTTTAATGTGAAGTCTCACATTGTGAACTTATCAAAAAGATGCGGGAAGGTAACAATTTTCTAATTAAAGTCTAATGCGTCAATCAAGAACCTACACATTATAGTTTTGATCAATCACGAACTTTGTCTTTGATTGTGACTTTGATTGTGGCTTGACTGCCTTGACTTCGCCAAAAAACTTGTAAAAAGTCTACTGGAGTTGGAAAACTATAGGAGATCCTTTTGATGAACACTAATATGGAAGGAGAGAGCTCATATTAGAATGAATAACGTACCTTAAATGTGCTAAAACATCCCTTATTGATAGCATAAGAGTCTTATACTTCAAGAATTAAAAATTAGAATCACAATTGGTTTTAGAGACCTTTCAGGTTGACAAAGCTTAGTTGATTAAGTTTTATAGGAATTTTAATCTTTGTTGAATTTAATATGCTTCTAGAACACTCTACAAGTGAAATTATTATATTGTCCTTTATTAATAGGGTTCTAGAAATAAAATATGTGACAACTTACCAATAGTAGGTTATTTTTACCCACATTATTTGCTCACTGCTCCTTTAAAAATATTTTTTAATTGAATAATTAAATAATAATAATAAAGATAGTTTTCTCTTCTTTTCTTCTACGCCCATGACACTAATTCAAAGGTCGCGTGTCATTCTTTTAAGTATGCCCAAAATATCCGATATGTGCTTCAAAAATTTGTATTCGTATTCGTGTTAAAGCAGATATTATCTATATTCGTGTCAAAGTAAATATTATCTGTATTTGTATCTGTTCAAAGTGGATACAAATACGAATACAGATACATATATACTTGTATCCGTTAATATATGTTATATATATCATTTAATAGTTTAATAGTAGTTTACAATACATAAAAGTATTAAAATCAATTGATTATACAATTTTACGATTATTATAGATATACTATGTATAAAAAATTATATATGAATATTATATCTACTTTTATTTTGTTATTTAGTTGATTATACATTATTTCTAATTATCAGTTGATTAAGTGACTACTTTTTTGGCTATTAAATTAACATTGTTCAAGAATTTTAAAAAAAATTGAAAGTTTTAAAATTTTATTTTGAACGGATTTGGATACGGATATAAATATGCGGATAGTTGATATATTTATCTATATTATATTGTACAAAATGAATACAAATAATATCCAAATATTATGCGACGAATACGAATACAAATATTTCATATTGCATATCCATCGGATACGGCTATGAATACTGATATTAAAAAAATATTCTAATACGGATACGGATATATTTGTATCCGCATCCGAAATATCTGTTTATAGCTTTATTAATGGCCTTAATTTTGGCCTCCATAACCTTAATTTTGGGCCTTCATGGCCTTAATTTTAGCATTTATGCCTTTAATTTGTGCCCTTATATTATGAATGCTTTACTTAGCTTTATGGGAACCGTCCCTTTATTATGTACTTTACCAAATTATTTAGGAGAAACAATCTCTAGTTAACAAACTTAAGTTGGAAAAATTATTCATTTTATTATTGAATAAAGGGTGGCCTTAAAGGCTTACATAACTTGTATAGGCTTCTAGAGCTATGGCTATAATATGTCTAATTCCTTACTACTTGATTTCCTAAGCTACTGAATATAAAGACAAAACTTGAATAAGTAATCCTACCTCTACTAATAGTATGCCCCTAGATAGACCCTAAGCCAAGAACGTGGCACTAGATTTTTAGCAAGAGTTTTCAATTGGTAGGACCCGGGTCTTTACACCTTCTTGACTTTATAAGGTCTTTACCCCCTTATTTAACATACCTCTTCAAATGACATCTTCTTATAAATTATTATATCTCATCCTTTAGGTGTCTACAATCATTAATGGCATACCCATAATTTTTTATGGTATCTACAATATTGATTTTATGCCACCTTATGTGACGCCCCCAAATCTAGGCCCACACAGCCCAAACTTGAGTCGTCAAAAGACTACAACAAAATTATTACAATGAAATACAACGTACAACAATACAGTGGATAATACAACACAACTAAGTCTTCATTATTATTGCCACACTATTTTATAACACGTGAAGACTATGATAGCTATCCCCGCACTCTCACTCCATTCTCCGGCTAGACCCCGTTACGTTCTCATCTCCTGTTGAAAAACAATGGAACGAAAAGAAAGGGTGAGCTCAAATAGCCCAGTAAGAAAAATCATGACTAAGATAATGACGAATAATTTATCATTAGCCTTCAACAGTTGAGTTCTTGATAGAATACAATAGACTACAAGGTTTATATCAAAAACTGCAGTTAAATTCTTAAACAACGTTCAGATCAATAATAGCAGCGGAATGAGCAATCTATTAGAAGAATAATGCAGACTATAATGTCCACTCGCTTCTCTTTTTAGTAAAAATATCATCAACTTTTATCATCTGAAATACCATTAGTCAAGATAATACAACTTCACAGTTCCTGGTCATAATCATGCAGATCAACAGTTCGTCTTTGCACTACGGGCCAAAGACATTCAATATAACACCAACGGTCATGATTATACCAGATTCAGCCTTTGGTCATAATCATACCAACCAACAGTTCATCTTTGCACTACGGGCCAAAGAGAACATTCACCACGTGTCATAAAAGACACCGAACAGATGTATCGCCTTTAACCTAGTATATCGCCTTTAACCTATCATCTGTTCAACAATTATATCACATCTGTGCCCCCGGCCACAGATATTCACAACAGCTTGATTCTTGATGATTAATACAAATAACAGTGATACAAATGATGAACAGAAGAACAGGATAAACAATAAGTATCGGAAGTTTACTTTGTGCAGATTCAAATAATGTCCAAATTGCCAACATGATGTGGAGTGAAATTTAAAAATGATATTCAAGATCCACAGTTCAGAATAACGATTACAATTCAATAGAAATGTTCAGAAAATAGGAAGGTTCAGTTGAACTAATGAAATTCAACTATTATGGAACATATAATATTTTCAGGAATTATAGAAGCAATAGTTCCATAATAAGTTTCGATTTAGGTGTATGGAAGAAAATAATATCCCTTACCGTAGCAGGTTTGATTAACAAAAGGTGAAGGGAATTAATATCCCTTACCATAGTAAGTTTGAATAATGGAAGATGAAAAAGATGGTATCCCTTATGAGTATAAAGAAAAATGATATCACTTACGAATATGGAATAAAAGTGTCATGTGATAATTCGTGTAGACACATTATTTCCACACGAGACAAAAAAGGGTTATTCACCAACAGGCGATAATCCGCACCGTAAGGTTATTCCCATCAATTTGAATACGAATAGTTATTCACCAAACAGGCGTAATCCGCACCGTAAGGTTATTCCCACAATTTAATAGAATTTGAACACGAAGAGTTATTCACCAAACAGGCGTAATCCGCACCGTAAGGTTATTCCCACAATTTAATAGAATTTGAACACGAAGAGTTATTCACCAAACAGGCGATAATCCGCACCGTAAGGTTATTCTCAAAGATTAATAAGGAATGAATACAAAAGGTTATTCACCAACAGGCGGTAAACCGCGCCGTAAGGTTATTCCCACAATTTAATACATGGAAATAAATGGCACAAGAAAGAAACGATATTATTTTCGAGAATCAAAGAATGATAATCCCTTCAAGTAAGAAAGAAAATAATATCCATTTATGATGATGAAAAGAGTGATACCCCTTACCTTAACACGTGACTGGATATTGATTTAAATGAGATTGATCAACCTATATATTTTTAATATAATTAGTAATTACCACATATAAATTTCAAAGTATATGATAACTCGTATATTATGAACTATCAAAATTATATATATTTAACATAATTTTTGTAGTATAATATAACAACTTTAAAATAGTTTTTAAAATAATATTCCAAAATAAATCTTCCAAAGAAAGCTTTTAAAAATGAATCTTCTCAAAGAAGAGTCTTCTAAAGGAAGATTTGTGAATACCGTGAAAAATAGGAATTTATGAAATTACTACTCTTTAATAAAACACTTACTTGAAAAATTCCTGCACTCCTTTTGGCTTTCAAACTCTCAAAATAACCTTACTATTCTCAGAGAAAACTCATAAAATTCTTATAGAAAATTTTTATGTTTTAGGTGTGATTTTTCTATTCAGCTGAGCAAGCTATTTATAGGAGAAAATAAGTTACTATGCGTGGTAGGTGAACAGAAAAAAAATTCAGCAGAGGCTGCTGCGCAGCCTCCACCAACTCTTCAGCAAATTCTCACATTTCTCACATTTCATGTGGGCCCCACAATGGGTCCCACATGTTTCTTACTATTCACGTACTATTCACGTCACTATTCACGTTACTATTTCAAATAGTAAAATTAATTATTTTATTTTTTATTTATTTATTTATTTATTTATTTATTCTTCCTGTGAGTCCAACATATAAAATAATGTTACCACAATAATGTAAGAAACACGTTACATATTTTTATTAATTTAATAATATAAATTATAGTGTATTTGCTACTGTGACAATTATTAGATTCAATAATTTTAAACTACAGTGCACCAACAATTATTGACTCGATGATATGAAATACAGTGTAATGACAATTATTGAATCAATAATGCAAAATACTGTGTAGCAACAATAATTGAATTGATAATATAAAATATTATGCAGTGACAATTATTGATGAAATGATGCGTAACAATTACGGTGTCAATTATCAGACCAATAATATGAGACACTGTGCAATACCGTGTGCTACTGTAGAGTACCGTGTGCTACAGAAAATACCATAAATTACCGTATGCTACTATTCTTTTATCACCGGTATTTTAACAGTTAACACCGTTGACTATTTTTATTTAAAAAGGTTACTTCTGTCGTTTTCTATATCCGACAAATATTCCGTTGTGGGGTCCACAAATAATTTGTTATTTCGGCGCCGTCGTACGGCCCGAATATTCCCCGACAAAACGAATATTCCCCGACAAAAAGAATATTGTCCGACAAAATAAAATTTGCACATAACATCCTTAACTTTCAATTTTGTCAATTTAACCATTTACTGTTTCAGGAAAAATATATATGAAGAAAAATTAAATTTTGTATTTCATAAATTCGGGGTCTTACAACCTCCCCTCCTTATGAAATTTCGTCCCCGAAATTGACGTACCTGGCATTTCGAAGAGGTATGGATACCTAGACTTCATCTCAGATTCTAGCTCCCAGGTCATTTCCTCAATATCTTGGTTCCTCCATAAAACCTTAACTTGAGGTATAACCTTTGAGCGTAAGATCTGCTCCTTCTTATCTAGGATCTTAACAGGTACTTCCTCATACGTTAAATCTTCTGCTATAACGTCTGGTTCTAACTCAATGACGTGGTTTGGGTCCTTCACATATTTACGTAACATAGATATGTGAAAAACGTTATGGATGCGAGACATACTTGGTGGTAGGGCTAGTCTGTAGGCTACGGATCCTACTCGATCGAGGATTTCAAATGGGCCAATAAATCGAGGGTTGAGCTTTCCTCTCTTTCCGAATCTCGTAACCCCTTTCCATGGAGAAACACGTAAGAATACATGATCTCCGACGTTGAATCTCTCATCTCTCCGATGAAGATCGGCATAACTCTTTTGTCGTTCTTGTGCTGTCTGTATTCGTTGTCGGATCATTTGGATCTTTTCGGTCGTCAAGCGTACCAACTCGGGTCCCAACAGTTTTGCTTCTCCTACCTCATTCCAACATACTGGAGAGCGACACTTGCGTCCATATAAAGCCTCGAATGGAGCCATACCTATACTTGTTTGGTAACTGTTGTTGTAGGAAAATTCCACCAATGGCAAGTACTTATCCCAACTTCCTTTGAAATCTAGTACGCAAAGTCTCAAAAGATCTTCGAGGGTCTGAATCGTCCTTTCCGATTGTCCGTCCGTTTGAGGATGGTATGCAGAACTGAACCGTAGCTCAGTGCCCATAGCTTTTTGTAGACTGATCCAAAAGCGTGAAGTGAATCTAAGATCTCGATCAGAAACTATGGAAACTGGCATGCCATGCAATCTCACGATCTCATTTATGTACATACCGGCAAGACGTTCAAGTGAAAAGTTTTCTCGTATAGGCAAGAAATGAGCAGATTTGGTCAATCTATCTACGATCACCCAAATTGCATCTAAGCCTTGAGAAACTTTGGGAAGACCCGTCACGAAATCCATATTGATGTGTTCCCACTTCCATTCGGGAACCTCAAGTGGTTGTAATGGACCCTTAGGTACTTGATGCTCTGCCTTGACACGTTGACAAGTTAGGCACCTTGAGATAAACTCTGCAATCTCCCTTTTCATATTGTTCCACCAAAATGTATGTCGAAGATCTCGATACATCTTGGTACCTCCTGGGTGGATTGCAAACGGCGTGTTGTGTGCCTCCATCATGATTTTATGCTTTAATTCAGGATCGTTAGGAACACAGAGTCGAGAGTTGACTCGAATTATTCCTTTCTCGTCGATTCTTGCTTCGGGAATGGTACCTTCTTGTACTTTCTTTATCATGTTTATCCGTTCCGGATCGGTAGCTTGAGCAGCTTTAATTTTATCGATTAAAGCTGGTTCTACTCGCACGTGAGCAATCTTCGAGTGGGTCCCTGGTGTCTTTAGCTCTATCTCCATCTTTTGCAAGTCGTACAAAATACACTTTTGTGTTGTCAGCAGTGCACTTGTACTCGCATAAGATTTTCTGCTCAAAGCGTCAGCTACAACGTTCGCCTTTCCCGGGTGATACTGGATTGTGTGATCATAATCCTTCAACAGCTCAAGCCAACGTCGTTGTCGCATGTTGAGTTCCTTCTGGGTGAAGAAATACTTGAGACTTTTATGATCCGTATAGATATCCACTTTCTCTCCGTACAAGTAGTGTCTCCAGATCTTCAACGCGAAAATGACTGCTGCCAACTCTAGATCATGAGTAGGGTAATTTTTCTCATAATCTTTGAGTTGTCGAGAGGCATAGGCTATAACCTTTCCATGTTGTATAAGGACACAGCCTAGACCTTTGCCTGAAGCATCGCTATATATGACGAATTCTCCTGATCCTGATGGAATGGTCAGAACAGGAGCTGAAACCAGTCTCCTCTTGAGTTCTTGGAAACTTTTCTCGCATTCCTCGCTCCATATGAATTTTGTGCTTTTCCGAATAAGCTGAGTTAATGGAGTGGCGATTCGAGAAAATCCTTCTACGAATCTCCGATAATAACCAGCTAGGCCTAGAAAAACTTCGGACTTCGGTTACTGTCTTGGGTTGTTCCCAATTTAGTACCGTTTCAATCTTCGCAGGATCGACTGATATTCCTTGACTAGAAATCACATGCCCAAGAAACGTGACCTCCTCAAGCCAGAACTCACATTTCTTCAACTTGGCATATAATTTGTTCTCACGGAGCTTTTGGAGTATCAATCTCAGGTGTTGTTCATGATCCTCGCGACTCTTGGAGTATATGAGGATGTCATCAATAAAGACAACCACAAAATGATCCAAATATTCCTTGAATATTCGGTTCATCATGTCCATGAAAGCCGCAGGAGCATTGGTTAGTCCAAAAGGCATGACTAAAAACTCATAATGCCCATAACGAGTTCTGAAAGCAGTCTTTGGAATGTCCTCAGCTTTAACCTTTAACTGATGATATCCAGAACGGAGATCAATCTTCGAGAAATGTTGAGCACCTTGTAATTGATCAAACATGTCATCGATCCGAGGCAACGGGTACCTGTTTTTTATGGTGACATGGTTCAATTCTCGGTAGTCAATGCACAATCTCATACTCCCGTCTTTCTTCTTCACAAATAGAACAGGAGCACCCCAAGGTGATGCACTCGGACGAATGAAACCGGTATCCAACAATTCCTGTAGTTGGACCTTTAACTCTTGAAGTTCAATGGGAGCCATTCGGTATGGGGCTTTTGAAATGGGCTTGGTACCGGGTTCAAGATCAATACAAAATTCAATTTCTCGGTTTGGGGATAAGCCAGGAAGTTCCTCAGGAAAAACGTCAGGAACTCATTAACAATGGGAATATCATTCAAGTTTGACGTATTTTTGTTCAAATCAGTGACATGAGCTAAAAAGGCTTGACATCCGTTTTTCAATAAACGAATGGCTTTATGGCTAGAAATAACAGTTATAGATTTCAATGGTTTAGTTGCTTGAATTTGCATGACAGGTTGATTAGGAATATGAAAACTAATAATCTTATGAAAACAATCAATTTTAGCATGATGGGTAGTCAACCAATCAATTCCTAAAATCACATCAAATTCATGCATTTCCAAAGAAATAAGGTCAACAGGTAATGTGAGGTTGTTGATTTAAACTAGGCAAGATTTATAGATAGTAAATGTAATAGGTATTTCTTCCAATGAGATTTCAACTGATAAGACAAGATTTAAGTTTTCAATAGGCAAATTTAAACGTTGAGTACATATAGGTGAGATAAAAGAGTGGATAGAGCCAATATCTAACATGGCATAGACTTCTCGAGAATTGATGAATAGCTTACCGGTCATCACCTCATTCGATTTCTTGATCATCAAGGCTGTCATCATCAAATCGAGTCCCATATACTTCATCCGGATCTTCACGTATTTCAACCATGGGGATACCACGAAATAGTTCTCTAACGAACTGTTTCTCAGATTCTTCAACTTCATCAGTAGTAGCGTACCAATGATTTCCATTAAAATAGTATTTTCGATAGACTACAGTTTCCACGATAGTGACTAACTTAACCTGAATTCCTCTAAATTGTAACGCCCAAAAGTATAGATACATTATTTTTAAATAATCTTGAAAATCATAGCTCGAACACCATAAATCCCAAAGACTTATATGGAACGTCCATATATTCTGATCCTTTGTTATCGAGCATAACCAGGTGATGATATGTTTCCAACTGTCGAGCAAATTAAAGGCAACAATTTTCGCAAGTTCCGGATATCCTTTAAAGAACGAATTTGGAAGAACGACGGTAGAACTTTCACCTTCTTCTTCTTTAGATCGGATACAAATAATTTTTGCTTTAGGCAAATTATTCAACTCTGAGTTTGTAGAAGAATTGTTTGTGGCCTCTACATTCACTTCGGGTACTCCGTGGTTAACCTCCTGATTTCCAGACGCCATACTTAACTGTGGTCACAAAATAAATGTTAGTTCAAATAAACTGACTCATCACTTCATGTCCCTATATTCAAATCAACTCATTAGATAATAAAATCTAATTTAGGTAGGACATACTAGTGACTGATTCTATTCGTCTCTCCCCTCCTAGTTCTAACCCCAGATCTCCATTAAAGACCATATCCCTAAGCTCTGATGCCAACTGTGACGCCCCCAAATCTAGGCCCACACAGCCCAAACTTGAGTCGTCAAAAGACTACAACAAAATTATTACAATGAAATACAACGTACAACAATACAGTGGATAATACAACACAACTAAGTCTTCATTATTATTGCCACACTATTTTATAACACGTGAAGACTATGATAGCTATCCCCGCACTCTCACTCCATTCCCCGGCTAGACCCCGTTACGTTCTCATCTCCTGTTGAAAAACAATGGAACGAAAAGAAAGGGTGAGCTCAAATAGCCCAGTAAGAAATATCATGACTAAGATAATGACGAATAATTTATCATTAGCCTTCAACAGTTGAGTTCTTGATAGAATACAATAGACTACAAGGTTTATATCAAAAACTGCAGTTAAATTCTTAAACAACGTTCAGATCAATAATAGCAGCGGAATGAGCAATCTATTAGAAGAATAATGCAGACTATAATGTCCACTCGCTTCTCTTTTTAGTAAAAATATCATCAACTTTTATCATCTGAAATACCATTAGTCAAGATAATACAACTTCACAGTTCCTGGTCATAATCATGCAGATCAACAGTTCGTCTTTGCACTACGGGCCAAAGACATTCAATATAACACCAACGGTCATGATTATACCAGATTCAGCCTTTGGTCATAATCATACCAACCAACAGTTCATCTTTGCACTACGGGCCAAAGAGAACATTCACCACGTGTCATAAAAGACACCGAACAGATGTATCGCCTTTAACCTAGTATATCGCCTTTAACCTATCATCTGTTCAACAATTATATCACATCTGTGCCCCCGGCCACAGATATTCACAACAGCTTGATTCTTGATGATTAATACAAATAACAGTGATACAAATGATGAACAGAAGAACAGGATAAACAATAAGTATCGGAAGTTTACTTTGTGCAGATTCAAATAATGTCCAAATTGCCAACATGATGTGGAGTGAAATTTAAAAATGATATTCAAGATCCACAGTTCAGAATAACGATTACAATTCAATAGAAATGTTCAGAAAATAGGAAGGTTCAGTTGAACTAATGAAATTCAACTATTATGGAACATATAATATTTTCAGGAATTATAGAAGCAATAGTTCCATAATAAGTTTCGATTTAGGTGTATGGAAGAAAATAATATCCCTTACCGTAGCAGGTTTGATTAACAAAAGGTGAAGGGAATTAATATCCCTTACCATAGTAAGTTTGAATAATGGAAGATGAAAAAGATGGTATCCCTTATGAGTATAAAGGAAAATGATATCACTTACGAATATGGAATAAAAGTGTCATGTGATAATTCGTGTAGACACATTATTTCCACACGAGACAAAAAAGGGTTATTCACCAACAGGCGATAATCCGCACCGTAAGGTTATTCCCATCAATTTGAATACGAATAGTTATTCACCAAACAGGCGTAATCCGCACCGTAAGGTTATTCCCACAATTTAATAGAATTTGAACACGAAGAGTTATTCACCAAACAGGCGTAATCCGCACCGTAAGGTTATTCCCACAATTTAATAGAATTTGAACACGAAGAGTTATTCACCAAACAGGCGATAATCCGCACCGTAAGGTTATTCTCAAAGATTAATAAGGAATGAATACAAAAGGTTATTCACCAACAGGCGGTAAACCGCGCCGTAAGGTTATTCCCACAATTTAATACATGGAAATAAATGGCACAAGAAAGAAACGATATTATTTTCGAGAATCAAAGAATGATAATCCCTTCAAGTAAGAAAGAAAATAATATCCATTTATGATGATGAAAAGAGTGATACCCCTTACCTTAACACGTGACTGGATATTGATTTAAATGAGATTGATCAACCTATATATTTTTAATATAATTAGTAATTACCACATATAAATTTCAAAGTATATGATAACTCGTATATTATGAACTATCAAAATTATATATATTTAACATAATTTTTGTAGTATAATATAACAACTTTAAAATAGTTTTTAAAATAATATTCCAAAATAAATCTTCCAAAGAAAGCTTTTAAAAATGAATCTTCTCAAAGAAGAGTCTTCTAAAGGAAGATTTGTGAATACCGTGAAAAATAGGAATTTATGAAATTACTACTCTTTAATAAAACACTTACTTGAAAAATTCCTGCACTCCTTTTGGCTTTCAAACTCTCAAAATAACCTTACTATTCTCAGAGAAAACTCATAAAATTCTTATAGAAAATTTTTATGTTTTAGGTGTGATTTTTCTATTCAGCTGAGCAAGCTATTTATAGGAGAAAATAAGTTACTATGCGTGGTAGGTGAACAGAAAAAAAATTCAGCAGAGGCTGCTGCGCAGCCTCCACCAACTCTTCAGCAAATTCTCACATTTCTCACATTTCATGTGGGCCCCACAATGGGTCCCACATGTTTCTTACTATTCACGTACTATTCACGTCACTATTCACGTTACTATTTCAAATAGTAAAATTAATTATTTTATTTATTTATTTATTTATTTATTTATTTATTTATTCTTCCTGTGAGTCCAACATATAAAATAATGTTACCACAATAATGTAAGAAACACGTTACATATTTTTATTAATTTAATAATATAAATTATAGTGTATTTGCTACTGTGACAATTATTAGATTCAATAATTTTAAACTACAGTGCACCAACAATTATTGACTCGATGATATGAAATACAGTGTAATGACAATTATTGAATCAATAATGCAAAATACTGTGTAGCAACAATAATTGAATTGATAATATAAAATATTATGCAGTGACAATTATTGATGAAATGATGCGTAACAATTACGGTGTCAATTATCAGACCAATAATATGAGACACTGTGCAATACCGTGTGCTACTGTAGAGTACCGTGTGCTACAGAAAATACCATAAATTACCGTATGCTACTATTCTTTTATCACCGGTATTTTAACAGTTAACACCGTTGACTATTTTTATTTAAAAAGGTTACTTCTGTCGTTTTCTATATCCGACAAATATTCCGTTGTGGGGTCCACAAATAATTTGTTATTTCGGCGCCGTCGTACGGCCCGAATATTCCCCGACAAAACGAATATTCCCCGACAAAAAGAATATTGTCCGACAAAATAAAATTTGCACATAACATCCTTAACTTTCAATTTTGTCAATTTAACCATTTACTGTTTCAGGAAAAATATATATGAAGAAAAATTAAATTTTGTATTTCATAAATTCGGGGTCTTACACCTTATATAGGGTTCAAATGTTATTTCCATTAAAATCTAACTTCTTCGAGAAGTTAAAGGTGTATATTCGGAGTACCTTGAAAAGGATTCTATATTTCCTTTTGATATCTTTCCATTATTGTTGTCCATATTTCTGGGCTCATCATTTTTTTTCTTCTGTCATTGACTCTTGCAGTAGTCTTGAGTTAAACAACGTCTTTGACGACCGTGTATTTTTCTTCTTTCCTTTGGAACTCCATCATGGTTTTCAAGGAATTCTTAGCTAGAGACATCTTCGGAAGTTTATTTATCATTCTATTAGTTATGGTCACCATTGCTATGGATTGATCCAAATCAGGAACCTTTAATGCCTTTTTTGTAAATTAGTTCAAATAGTCCTTCAGGAATTCACCACTCCTTTGAATCACGGACATGAGTGATGTCGAACTCTTAGTATGAGTCTTTCCTATAATAAATTAACTTACAAACAACTCACTTAATTGTTCAAAAGAATTAATTAAGGTTTGAGCAAGTTGTCTGTACAAAGTTTGGGTTGGACATTTTAGGATTTGTAGAAAAACTTTACACTTTATTGTATCTGAGACATTATGAAGTTACAAAAGTGCATTAAAAGTAACTATACGATTTATGGGATCACCTATTCCATCATACTTATCTATTTGAGGCATCTTGAAGCCTTCGTGGAGAAGCTCATCCATGATATCCTGAGTGAATTATGAAGGTTGTGTTTTGTATACCATCGGTCTAGTCCCCGCTCCTTGAACTCCTTAAGATGGTAAGATTACTTGACGGTCTTAGAGTCGCCTTTGTACTTCCCTTTTGATCCTTGCCTCTTCATGGGCTCATTGTTAGTTTGCAAAAACATAACACACATACAATCAAATTGTAAAGCGCAACGGAAGAAAACAAAATCAGATTTTAAATTTTTTTATAAACCAATAATCAGGATCTTTTTTATGTGACTATTATTAATTGAGGAAGGATAAAAGATTTATACTTTTGTAGATATAAACTTCCACAAGTACAAGTTCAACTCCCTTTAATCATTCGCGTTCTTTTTCAAATTCACCGATTAGATTCCACGGATCAATGTTAGCTCCCCAAGTGTAAAGCTTCTAGAGGTGATCTACTAAAAGATCTATGAATTAAATAAGTGAATTTTGGTTTTCCAAATCATGGGTGGCTAGCCCTAATTCTATCTCTTTCTCTAACTCTTAGATGTAAAGAAATATAAAGTACTCTCCCAATTCATATGGAAGTGTTTGTAACTCTAATCCATAATAAGACTACTCTTATTTATAAATATAGTCAGCCCTCGTAAACTCTTTAGGAGTTGAGTTTTAATTTAACTTCTAATCTAATTAGGAACTAAATCAATTTAATATAATAATTATAATTCCTAAACTTTTTAGGAACTTAATTATTTAATATGAAAGTACTACTAATTAATTAATTCCTAAACCATTTACGAACTAAATAATAATAATAATAATAATAATAATAATAATAATAATAATAATAATAATAATAATAATAATAATAATAATAATAATAATAATAATAAGACTCCTCATATTAATTTATAATTACTATTTCTAAAATACTTAATTATAAATATTAATCTATTTAATTTATTTTATCACAATAGTATAAATTAAATACACTTAATTTATTATTATCATTATGCCATTACTTCTAAAATAAATATTTCTCATTTGCGGTGTAATTCGTCAGGTTCAATATTATCATGGTTGTAGAATAAATAAACTAGAACAATTCTAATATTATTTATAATAATAAATTAAACTCTTTTAACTTATATATAAATAAATACTTATTTATTCCTCAATAAGGGTTAGTCCCCTTAGCAATTCATGACTTTCCGTATAATATGAAAATCAACGTTTGATCACAAAAAACCTATTCCCCGAATAGTTACCGTACAATTCAATCATTCTACCATATAATGTCCCAATCAAATATAAGACATGAAATTACTGTCAAATCTCATTTTATTTGATCATATGCATTTCAATTCTCAAATATACAACTCTGATGTAAATTAGAAACTCCTTTCTAATTTTCATTCCACCTTGGTAAATAATTTTTGAGTTATCATTTATCGAATTACATAGGACATTATCTCCCTTTACTGGAAGTGGTAGATTATTTGTTGATTATTCACCTACTTCCATTCACCTCATACCCTCATGTTCAATCTTATAGCTCAAGGTTTTACTATGATATTTCAACTCTAGACACATATTCTTCTATAATTCATAACTTTAACAATAAATACATATATAGACCAACATAAATCAAGGTTTTAAGCTTGAAAAACTTTTAAAACTTTATGGATGATCAACTTTTTCACATGAAAAGCTTTGCCATGACAAGGCCTTCATCTTTACTTCTTGCTCCATGATCATTTAACCATCCGATCATCAAAAACTCAAGTTTTCTCCTTCCATTTCCATGGCTTCCTCTCTTCTCTCTCTTAGGTCTTATTTTCCAACAAAACAAGAATGAAGAAGAAGTCTTGCTTTGCTTAATTTATGAGACTTAACCCAAGTTAAGTTAAGTCAACTTAACCATAGTTAAACTAATCAAGGGCATTTTTGTCATTTCACCTCTTGGGACACAACGATCATTACTTAATTTTTAAGGGTATTTTGGTCATTCACCCCTAGGACATAAAGGTTATTAATTCAATTGTTAAGGTCATTTGGTCAAAAGCAATTTTTTGCTAAATTTTCCCATTTATGGAGGTTTTCAATTAAGGAAACTTTTATAATTTTCTCTCATTAATTCATTTTATACTCATTTAAATTAATTTTTCTTTCAATCGACCGACTAGGTCATTCATTTTCCACTGTGCTACCTTCACGTAGTCTCATCTTATAGCTTAATTAGTCATTTTATCGCAAACCAACTAAATAACTTTTCTTAACTAAAATTATGTTTCTAGTTACCTACGAACCTTCCCGGTTTCACATTTAATCAATTTCAATTTTTGACATTTCAAATAATCGAAATGTCCACTTTTTCCATTAAACCACTTTTTCAAAAAGCGGACTCTAATCGGATTATCAAAATTCATCATCTTTTATCCTTTTACGCTTATATTATCATTTTATAACTTTTACGTCATTTCGTTCTTTTACTTAATACATATATGATAATTGTATCATATATGCATTCTTTATTCCTTCTACTCATATTTGGGAGTATTATCTTCTGTATTTATTAGTCATACAAATACTCAGCTCATTTCCATCAATTCATGTCTATTCATTAAATAAATTTTAGATTTTAACTCTTATTACACAACAACTTCCTAATATACAAATTAGGCTAAACTGCTCTATTTTTTTTCCACAATCTGACCTACCTTACCTTGCCATTTTCTTAATCTAGCCTCTCAAGGCCTATTCATTAAGTTAGTTATTAATGTTCATAACTAAAGCTTAATTTACAAATTCCTTAATCATTCCCTTTTATTCTCTAAGTCTTAACTTTACATTCATTCTTAGATCAAATATATACATATACATACATTTAATCTACCACATTCTGACACAACACAATGTCTTATAATAATTCTTTTCTAATTACCTAACCTAATCGTAAGTATTACATCATATTCTTTACATTTAACCCGTTATATCAAGTCACTAATGTACCTTATATTAATGACTGATCCTTATAACCTTTATAGGGCCCTTGCTATATCAAGAATCTCTCTTTAAAAATTCAACCACATAGGACATTCTTAACAAATTGATTAAACACTAAATTAACTTCAATTACTTCTTTACACTTTATGTCATTCCAAACTAGGTTTTAACTTTTATTTAATTAACCAAGATCTTTATTTAGAAATCTTGTCAAAAATCTGGGATGTCACATTCACCCCTCTTTCAAAAAAATTCGTCCTCAAAATTGCTACATACATATCCCTTACTCATTTACTACATACATATATCTTCTCATTTCCTTCATCATAACTAAGTTTTCAACTAACCTTTATATTTATTTCTTTCTCTACCCATCTTATCCCTTTCTATCATTCATTCTAGAATATTGGAATATCTTTCAAGAGTCTTTAACAACTGTTTAATAATTGTGAAGCAGTATGAATAAACAGGAATAAACTTTTCCTTTAATTTTTTTTTTGGTTATTTGCTGAGTGGTCATAAAGACCATGAACTCTTGTTCAACATGTTTACTAGTCATAAAGATTAGAAACTAGCTCTTGTTCGACATGTTTACTAATCACAAATACTAGAAACTAATGTCATTGGCACGCAAGGTGATCAACCTATTGTACCCCTTACGTTGTGCACAACATTTCTTTTCTTTTCGGGTTGAACCACGTTAACCAACTCATATCTTTTTAGGGTTGTTCACGTCAAACTTGGAAAATATTTTTCTTTATCCCTTTCTGGATTTAAAAATATTTACTCATTTCTTTAGCAAAATGGTCTAGCCGAAAAAAATGGCATAGACTTATGTCCTTAAACCGTTCATACATTAAAAACTTGAAACTTTTCAAAAATTCATTTTTACCATGACTTTATCACATTGCATCATGTAACGTTGTATCAGTGATTAATTTTTTCACCTTCACATCTTTGTTACTATGCATTGAGAATTCCGTCCTTGGCTCAAAATTTGAACCCATTTTCATAAACTGAAAAGAAAAATCTTTTAAAGACTTCATAATACCGCACCGTTACAGCAGTACATTGAGAATTTAGTCATTCCAGACTTCATAATACCGCACCGTTTCATCAGTACGTTGAGAATTCTGTCATTTTATCATTCAATACTATATTCAACAGTGTGACAATGATTTCATAAATACATTTCGATATTTTAAAATAACTTTTGTCTAGCCGAATCAATTGGCATAGACCCATGAATCACAAAATTTTAAAATTACAGTTCGATACTTGAACAAATCATTTTCAATGCACTAAAGTACGAGAATAAGCACATTTTTAAAACACCGATGATCTAGCATAGCTAGAAGAGTTAGATTGCTTACCCCATCCTAATCACATTTCCTTTCTTTCTTTTACTCATTCAAATCTCTTTTACCAGTTCTATATCTTTCCTATTTTTTTAACCTCAGTCAATCTATGAGAACTAATACTCTCACCATATAACTCTCATTTCTAACCCTCTCACTGTTCATCAAACCTGCCACACTATGGGGTCAGGAACTTATTGCAATAATATGAGTTTAGAAACTTATTCTATTAATATGTAGTTCAAGAACAAATCAAGAACTGTCCATATGCTTAATGTTCAAAAATATACCATATGATTACGAGTCACGAACTTACCATAAAGGTGAGTTTTAAGAACTCGCAACTACCCTTTCTTTTTCTCAATCCCTATGTATTAGGTATATATAGAAGAAAAGAATCACCTTCTCAACATACATAACCAATATCGTGATGTTGGATCTCTACTGATTATCATTATAGGAAGTTAAGTGGTCGTGAAACCAAGCACAAATCCTTGCCCATACAAAAAAATGTACAACTCATCCACTACCATTAGTCCTCAATGAGAAATTCCACATAACTCTAACCTTAACATTTTCTTAACTTTTTTTTAGCCTGATATGAATTTTCTATTCATATCTTATTATTTATAACTCACTATGAGTTCCTTTTCCTAGATCATCTTATGATCATATAACCTTTTACCATTTTTTATTATCTTATCTTAAGGTATCATTTACCATTTCTTATTCATGAATTTTCAAAATTCATTTCCTCCTTACTCAACTCCTCTAGAGTTTATTTCTTTACCATTTTTTTCTTTCTAACAAAAGTCATAGCCTACGTGTGACGCCCCCAAATCTAGGCCTACACAGCCCAAACTTGAGTCGTCAAAAGACTACAACAAAATTATTACAACAAAGCACAACGTACAACAATACCGTGTATAATAATACACAACTAAGTCTTCACTATTATTGCCACACTATTTTACAACACGTGAAGACTATAATATATATCCCTCGGACTCCCACTCCATTCCCCGGCTAGACCCAGCTACGTTCTCATATCCTGTTGAAAAATAATGGAACAAAAGGGTGAGCTCAAATAGCCCAGTAAGAAATATCATGACTAAGATAATGACGAATAAATTATCATTAGCCTTCAACAGTTGAGTTCTTGATAGAATACAATAGACTACAAGGTTTATATCACAAACTGTAGTTAAATTCTTAAACAACGTTCAGATCAATAATAGCAGCGGAATGAGCAATCTATTAGAAGAATAATGCAGACCATAATGTCCACTCGCTTCTCTTTTTAGTAAAAACATCATCAACTTTTATCATCTGAAATACCATTAGTCATGATAATAAAAATTCACAGTTCCTGGTCATAATCATGCAAATCAACAGTTCATCTTTGCACTACGGGCCAAAGACATTCAATATAACACCAGCGGTCATGATTATACCAGATTCAGCCTTTGGTCATAATCATACCAATCAACAGTTCATCTTTGCACTACGGGCCAAAGAGAACATTAACCACGTGCCATAAAAGACACCGAACAGATGTATCGCCTTTAACCTAGTATATCGCCTTTAACCTATCATCTGTTCAACAATTATATCACATCTGTGCCCCCGACCACAGATATTCACAACGACTTGATTCTTGATGATTAATACAAATAACAGTGATACAAATGATGAACAGAAGAACATGATAAACAATATGTATCGGAAGTTTACTTTGTGCAGATTCAAATAATGTCCAAATTGCCAACATGATGTGGAGTGAAATTTAAAAATGATATTCAAGATCCACAGTTCAGAATAACGATCACAGTTCAAATAGAAATGTTCAGAAAATAGGAAGGTTCAGTTGAAATAATGAAATTCAACTATTATGGAACATATAATATTTTCAGGAATTATAGAAGCAATAGTTCCATAATAAGTTTCGATTTAGGTGTATGAAAGAAAATGAAATCCCTTATCGTAGCAGGTTTGATTAACAAGAGGTGAAGGGAATTAATATCCCTTACCATAGTAAGTTTGAATAATGGAAGATGAAAAAGATGGTATCCCTTATGAGTATAAAGGAAAATGATATCACTTACGAATATGGAATAAAAGTGTCATGTGATAATTCGTGTAGACAAATTATTTTCACAGGAGACAAATAAAAAGGGTTATTCACCAACAGGCGATAATCCGCACCGTAAGGTTATTCCCATCAATTTGAATACGAATAGTTATTCACCAAACAGGCGATAATCCGCGCCGTAAGGTTATTCCCATCAATTTGAATACGAAGAGTTATTCACCAAACAGGCGATAATCCGCACCGTAAGGTTATTCTCAAAGATTAATAAGGAATGAATACAAAAGGTTATTCACCAACATGCGGTAAACCGCGCCGTAAGGTTATTCTCACAATTTAATACATGGAAATAAATGGCACAAGAAAGAAACGATATTATTTTCGAGAATCAAAGAATGATAATCCCTTCGAGTAAGAAAGAAAATAATATCCATTTATGATGATGAAAAGAGTGATACCCCTTACCGTAATAAATTTAAGAGTGTGAAAAGAATGATATTCCTTACCGTAGTAAATTTAAGAGTGTGAAAAGAATGATATTCCTTACCACAGTAAATTTAAGAGTTTGAAATGAATGGTATTCCTTACCTTAACACGTGACTGGATATTGATTTAAATGAGGTTGATCAACCTATATTTTTATAATAAAATTAGTAATTTCCACATATAAATTTCAAAGTGTATGATAACTCGTATAATATGAATTATCAAAATTATATATATTTAACATAATTTTTGTAGTATAATATAACTACTTTTAAATAGTTTTAAAAATAATATTCCAAAATAAATCTTCCAAAGAAAGCTTTTAAAAATGAATCTTCTTAAAGAAGAGTCTTCTAAAGGAAGATTTGTGAATACCGTGAAAAATAGGAATTTATAAAATTACTACTCTTTAATAAAAGACTTACTTGAAAAATTCCTGCACTCCTTTTGGCTTTCAAACTCTCAAAATAACCTTACTATTCTCAGAGAAAACTCATAAAATTCTTATAGAAAAATTTTATGTTTTAGGTGTGATTTTTCTATTTAGCTGAACAAGCTATTTATAGGAGAAAATAAGTTACTATGCATGGTAGGTGGGGGTAGGTGGCTGGCAGTGCAGCAGCCTCGTGCATTTTTTTTTTTCTTTCTTTCTTCTGCGCACATTTCTCCAATTTCAAGCTTCACCAACCATGTGGGCCCCACCAATGGGTCCACATGTTTCTTACTATTCACTTACTATTCACGTCACTATTCACGTCACTATTCCAAATAGTAAAATTATTATTATTATTTTTTTTTTTAAATTTTTTTTTTTTTTATTTATTTATTTATTCTTCCTGTGGGTCCAACATATAAAATAAATAATGCTACAACAATAATGTAAGAAACACGTTACATATTTTTATTAATTTAATAATATAAATTATAGTGTATTTGCTACTGTGACAATTATTAGATTCAATAATTTTAAACTACAGTGCACCAACAATTATTGACTCGATGATATGAAATACAGTGTAATGACAATTATTGAATCAATAATGCAAAATACTGTGTAGCAACAATAATTGAATTGATAATATAAAATATTATGCAGTGACAATTATTGATGAAATGATGCGCAACAGTTATGGTGTCAATTATCAGACCAATAATATGAGACACTGTGCAATACCGTGTGCTACTGTAGAGTACCGTGTGCTACAGAAAATACCATAAATTACCGTATGCTACTATTCTTTTATCACCGGTATTTTAACAGTTAACACCGTTGACTATTTTTATTTAAAAAGGTTACTTCTGTCGTTTTCTATATCCGACAATTATTCCGTTGTGGGCTCCACCAATAATTAGTTATTTCGGCGCCGTTGTACGACCCGAATATTCCCCAACAAAACGAATATTGTCCGACAAAATAAAATTTACACATAACATCCTTAACTTTCAATTTCGTTAATTTAACCACTTACTGTTTCAGGAAAAAATATATATATGAAGAAAAATTAAATTTTATATTTCATAAAATTCGGGGTCTTACAACCTCCCCTCCTTATGAAATTTCGTCCCCGAAATTGACGTACCGGGAATTTCATAGTTATCCTCCTGATTTCCAGATGTCATACTAAACTGTGGTCACAAAATAATTGTTAGTTCAAATAAACTGACTCATCACTTCCTGTTCCTACATTCAAATCGATTCGTTAGATAAAAAAAAAAATCTAATTTAGGTAGGACACACTAGTAACTGATTATATTCGTCTCTCCCCTCCTAGTTCTACCCCAGATCTTCATTAAAGACCATATCCCTAAGCTCTGATGCCAACTGTGACTCTCATCCCACCATAGGGACAGCACCTCACAATGGTACCTATCAATTTACCACCTGTACTATAGGCGTCCCCTACGGAGAGTCTGGCTTCGGTGCATCCCCTTTCCCTAGGAAGTCCCCAGCGAGAGGCTCGGGGCTCTTCGTTATATGGCTCTGATACCAACTGTGACGCCCCCAAATCTAGGCCTACACAGCCCAAACTTGAGTCGTCAAAAGACTACAACAAAATTATTACAACAAAGCACAACGTACAACAATACCGTGTATAATAATACACAACTAAGTCTTCACTATTATTGCCACACTATTTTACAACACGTGAAGACTATAATATATATCCCTCGGACTCCCACTCCATTCCCCGGCTAGACCCAGCTACGTTCTCATATCCTGTTGAAAAATAATGGAACAAAAGGGTGAGCTCAAATAGCCCAGTAAGAAATATCATGACTAAGATAATGACGAATAAATTATCATTAGCCTTCAACAGTTGAGTTCTTGATAGAATACAATAGACTACAAGGTTTATATCACAAACTGTAGTTAAATTCTTAAACAACGTTCAGATCAATAACAGCAGCGGAATGAGCAATCTATTAGAAGAATAATGCAGACCATAATGTCCACTCGCTTCTCTTTTTAGTAAAAACATCATCAACTTTTATCATCTGAAATACCATTAGTCATGATAATAAAAATTCACAGTTCCTGGTCATAATCATGCAAATCAACAGTTCATCTTTGCACTACGGGCCAAAGACATTCAATATAACACCAGCGGTCATGATTATACCAGATTCAGCCTTTGGTCATAATCATACCAATCAACAGTTCATCTTTGCACTACGGGCCAAAGAGAACATTAACCACGTGCCATAAAAGACACCGAACAGATGTATCGCCTTTAACCTAGTATATCGCCTTTAACCTATCATCTGTTCAACAATTATATCACATCTGTGCCCCCGACCACAGATATTCACAACGACTTGATTCTTGATGATTAATACAAATAACAGTGATACAAATGATGAACAGAAGAACATGATAAACAATATGTATCGGAAGTTTACTTTGTGCAGATTCAAATAATGTCCAAATTGCCAACATGATGTGGAGTGAAATTTAAAAATGATATTCAAGATCCACAGTTCAGAATAACGATCACAGTTCAAATAGAAATGTTCAGAAAATAGGAAGGTTCAGTTGAAATAATGAAATTCAACTATTATGGAACATATAATATTTTCAGGAATTATAGCAGCAATAGTTCCATAATAAGTTTCGATTTAGGTGTATGAAAGAAAATGAAATCCCTTATCGTAGCAGGTTTGATTAACAAGAGGTGAAGGGAATTAATATCCCTTACCATAGTAAGTTTGAATAATGGAAGATGAAAAAGATGGTATCCCTTATGAGTATAAAGGAAAATGATATCACTTACGAATATGGAATAAAAGTGTCATGTGATAATTCGTGTAGACAAATTATTTTCACAGGAGACAAATAAAAAGGGTTATTCACCAACAGGCGATAATCCGCACCGTAAGGTTATTCCCATCAATTTGAATACGAATAGTTATTCACCAAACAGGCGATAATCCGCGCCGTAAGGTTATTCCCATCAATTTGAATACGAAGAGTTATTCACCAAACAGGCGATAATCCGCACCGTAAGGTTATTCTCAAAGATTAATAAGGAATGAATACAAAAGGTTATTCACCAACATGCGGTAAACCGCGCCGTAAGGTTATTCTCACAATTTAATACATGGAAATAAATGGCACAAGAAAGAAACGATATTATTTTCGAGAATCAAAGAATGATAATCCCTTCGAGTAAGAAAGAAAATAATATCCATTTATGATGATGAAAAGAGTGATACCCCTTACCGTAATAAATTTAAGAGTGTGAAAAGAATGATATTCCTTACCGTAGTAAATTTAAGAGTGTGAAAAGAATGATATTCCTTACCACAGTAAATTTAAGAGTTTGAAATGAATGGTATTCCTTACCTTAACACGTGACTGGATATTGATTTAAATGAGGTTGATCAACCTATATTTTTATAATAAAATTAGTAATTTCCACATATAAATTTCAAAGTGTATGATAACTCGTATAATATGAATTATCAAAATTATATATATTTAACATAATTTTTGTAGTATAATATAACTACTTTTAAATAGTTTTAAAAATAATATTCCAAAATAAATCTTCCAAAGAAAGCTTTTAAAAATGAATCTTCTTAAAGAAGAGTCTTCTAAAGGAAGATTTGTGAATACCGTGAAAAATAGGAATTTATAAAATTACTACTCTTTAATAAAAGACTTACTTGAAAAATTCCTGCACTCCTTTTGGCTTTCAAACTCTCAAAATAACCTTACTATTCTCAGAGAAAACTCATAAAATTCTTATAGAAAAATTTTATGTTTTAGGTGTGATTTTTCTATTTAGCTGAACAAGCTATTTATAGGAGAAAATAAGTTACTATGCATGGTAGGTGGGGGTAGGTGGCTGGCAGTGCAGCAGCCTCGTGCATTTTTTTTTTTCTTTCTTTCTTCTGCGCACATTTCTCCAATTTCAAGCTTCACCAACCATGTGGGCCCCACCAATGGGTCCACATGTTTCTTACTATTCACTTACTATTCACGTTACTATTCACGTCACTATTCACGTCACTATTCCAAATAGTAAAATTATTATTATTATTTTTTTTTTTAAATTTTTTTTTTTTTTTATTTATTTATTTATTCTTCCTGTGGGTCCAACATATAAAATAAATAATGCTACAACAATAATGTAAGAAACACGTTACATATTTTTATTAATTTAATAATATAAATTATAGTGTATTTGCTACTGTGACAATTATTAGATTCAATAATTTTAAACTACAGTGCACCAACAATTATTGACTCGATGATATGAAATACAGTGTAATGACAATTATTGAATCAATAATGCAAAATACTGTGTAGCAACAATAATTGAATTGATAATATAAAATATTATGCAGTGACAATTATTGATGAAATGATGCGCAACAGTTATGGTGTCAATTATCAGACCAATAATATGAGACACTGTGCAATACCGTGTGCTACTGTAGAGTACCGTGTGCTACAGAAAATACCATAAATTACCGTATGCTACTATTCTTTTATCACCGGTATTTTAACAGTTAACACCGTTGACTATTTTTATTTAAAAAGGTTACTTCTGTCGTTTTCTATATCCGACAATTATTCCGTTGTGGGCTCCACCAATAATTAGTTATTTCGGCGCCGTCGTACGACCCGAATATTCCCCAACAAAACGAATATTGTCCGACAAAATAAAATTTACACATAACATCCTTAACTTTCAATTTCGTTAATTTAACCACTTACTGTTTCAGGAAAAAAAATATATATGAAGAAAAATTAAATTTTATATTTCATAAAATTCGGGGTCTTACACTACGGTACTTCTACCTAAGGACTATAACCTATCAACTCTGATACCAAGTGTAGCGTCCCTGAAATCATTTTCTAATGACGATTTCATGCATTAAAACATAACCCTTATCTTTAAAATCATATCATACAAACATAATACAGTTCACAAATCTGTTTATTAAAGCTTACATTCATTATCTGTCTCAGAATCATAACCTTCACATTCTATACATTAGAACTTAGATTATAAGTATATAAATTATGACCTAGTCTATTACATTTCAAAGTCATATATCTTATGATTTATCTTAACTTAACCTGTGAATACCGTCACCATGCATAACTATTCGTACATAATCCTGTTTATATACATTTGTACCATACATGCGTGTTTATTACATATAAGACTCGACTTACAATAATACATTAGTCCTATCTCATTCTAAACTTTTCTGAATAATTCTTACATATATCTCATCCCCAATGGATTTACAAATCATACATCTCATTATTAACAATAAAGTTTAATATTCTAAAATTATGACGTCAATTAACATACATATACATGTACAAGTGTACATCTATCAAACTAGCTTGCCATATTACACTTTATTACCATAATAACCTCTCTTCACTTTACCTTCTAAGAATTTACTATTCCTTACCCTTCGGTTTTACCAGAACCTCCGGCCTTCTCACTTAACTGAAAATATCAATTTATAGCAAGAGTGAGCACAAGGCTCAACAAACCTAATAGATAACACATTTCATGCTCGCAGTTTATAAACATGCGTCATACATTTTTTACATTACCATGCTGTGCATTTTCAAAAGATAAATGTCACATATTGCATTTAACAGTTAAAACACATAGTTGCACGAAGTGAACATTTTAAAAAATTTAATGTCACATAGTCTGTCAAATAATTCACATAGAATAATTATCACATTTCAACAAGTTCTGGAAAACTTGTCTGGCACTTATAATCATTATAACCATTTATGCTTCCTTGAACGTCTTTCATAACCATCTTGTCGATTTGCTAATCCGAGCTTTATCCGTCAACATACAACCTATATATCATTATAAAGTTATAACACGTCTCATACGTTCTTTAACTTAATCTATAATTACTAGACTATTAGTCTCTATTCATTACACTTTTGATGTATTACACCTTACATAGGTTAATAACACATCGTAACTCGTTACCGACCTTTTACATAAGTATTATCATACTTTTACTTAGCTTTTGGGTATGTTAAATTATACTGTTTCTTGTTTCATTATACCTTAACACTCTCTACATTGACCATTTTTATCAATCTAGGGTTTGCATGACCTATCTTTGTCATCCCACATCAAAATATAACTTTTTGGATACTAATTTTTTTTTCCGGGTACAGGACACTTCGCCCTGGCTGAGACTGAACTCGCTGCCAGCGAAGTCCTCTCGGTTAACCTCGCCCTGGCGAGATGTTTTGCAGGCGAGATGTTTAGTGCAAAACATCTCGCCTAGGCGTAGTTCTGTAGAATCCTAAAATCTGATTTTTGCACTCACTTTGTTGATTTTTAATTTCTTCATCTTACATTCAATTAAGCTAAAATTTGAACTATAGCTAGACCTTACTATATAGTATTTAAAAAAAATACTACTTGACTCATTTGACTTCTTAAAATCATCGAAACATTAGCCCGTACAAGGGCATTTAAACTCGTTTTTATACTTGAATTAATTTTCAACATTTTCGTCAAATTTGTGATTTTTGGCCATTCACTTCTAAAGTTCATTCCAATACTTGATAAAGTCTCTATACATCATATAAGACATTTCTAGACCTTTAAAATAACTTAGGTCTTTAAGAGGCGAGATTTGTTTGTAAAATTCGTTTTAGGTCGAAACGATCGATTTTGATCGCTCGAAACGTATTTTCGTTTTAACTTTCATCCGTTGACTACCAAATCAATGTAGACACATGTAATAACATAAAATTAAGTCATTTAACTTTATTTTATCATTAAACTTTCAAAATTATCAAAAATCACCCTTAAATTGAATTTTCATCAACTTTACAAAACTTTTCATAAAACTTCTTTTCAATTCTTAGACTTCACTTTTCATACACTCATTAAAGAGTTCATTTATAACATTTATAGTATTATACTACACATATATGAATTGTTCAAAATTTATTTACCTTTAAATTATATTTACATGAACATATTACTATCATAGTTAGTTTTAGCCTTCAAATTCATACTTTTTATGCCTTAGAGTATTTAGCATGCTATCTTTCATGTAAATACACCTCATACCCTCATGTTGAATTTTACAGCTCAAGCTTTCACCATAATCTTCTAATTCTAGACACATATTCTTTCATAATTCATAACTTTAACCATAAATTCATACATAGACTAACATAAATCAAGGTTTTAAGTTTGAATTTTTTTTAAACCTTAATGGATGATCAACTTCTTTACATGAAAAACTTTTCCATGACTAGGCCTTCATCTTTACTTCTTGCTCCATGATCATCCAACCATCCGATCATAAAAAACTCAAGCTTTCTCCTTCCATTTCCATGGCTTCCTCTCTTCTCTCTCCTAGGTCTTATTTTCCAACAAAACAAGAATGAAGAAGAAGTCTTGGTTTGCTTAATTTATGAGACTTAACCCAAGTTGGGTTAAGTCAACTTAACCATAGTTAAACTAACCAAGGGCATTTTGGTCATTTCACACATTTAGTCAAGGTCATTTTTTTCATTTCACCTCTTGTGGCGCAATGGTCGTTACTTAATTTGTCAAGGGTATTTTGATCATTTCACCCCTAGGACATAAAGGTCATTAATTCAATTGTTAAGGTCATTTGGTCAAAAGCCCTTTTTTGCTAGATTCTGCCATTTATGAAAATTTTTAATTAAGGAAACTTTTATAATTTTCTCTCATTAATTTATTTCATGATCATTTAAATTAATTTTTCTTTCAATCGACCGACTAGGTCATTCATTTTTCACTGTGCTACAATTACTTAGTCTTATTTTATAGTTTAATTAGTCATTTAATCGCAAATTGACTAAATAATTTTTTTTTACTAAAATTACATTTCTAGTTTCCTATGAACCTTCTCGGTTTCACATTTAATCAATTTCAATTTTCGACATTTTAATTATTCAAAATGCTCACTTTAATTCATCTTCTTTTATCCTTTAATGCTTATATTATTATTTTATGACTTTTACGCCATTTCGTTCTTTTACTTAATATATATATATCTATATATATGACAGTTGTATCATATATGCATTTGTTATTCCTTCTACTCATATTTGAAAGTATTATCTTCTGTATTTATACGTCGTATAAATACTCAGTTCATTTCCATCAATTCAAGTTTATTCATTAAATAAATTTTAGATTTTAACTTTTATAACTTTTATTACACAGTAACTTCTTAATATACAAATTAGGCTAAACTGCTATATTATTTTTGCACATTCTAACCTACCTTATCTTGCAATTTTCTTAATCTAGTCTCTCAAGGCCTATTAATTAAGCTAGTTATTAATGTTCATAACTAAAGCGTAATTTACAAATTCCTTAATCATTCCCTTTTATTCTCTAAGTCTTAACTTTACATTCATTCTTAGATTAAATATATACATATACATACATTTAATCTACCACATTCTGACACAACACAATGTTTTATAATAATTCTTTTCTAATTACCTAATCGTAGGTATTACATCATGTTCTTTACCTTTAACCCGTTTTATTACCATTCAACTATTGTAAATTATATTTATTATAATTTTCTTATCTGTCAAGTCACTAATTCACCTTAAATTAATGACTGATCCTTATAACCACTATAACCACTATAGGGCCCTTGTTATATTAAGAGTTTCTCTTTACAAATTCAACCACATAGAATATTCTTAACACATTGATTAAATACTAAATTAACTTCAATTACTTCTTTACACTTTCTGTCATTCCAAACTTGTTTTTAACTTCTAACATTTATTTAATTAACAAAGATTCTTATTTAGAAATCTTGTGAAAAATCTGAGATGTCACATTCACCTCTCCTTCAAAAAAATTCATCCTTGAAATTGCTACATACACATCCCTTACTCATTTACTACATACACATCCCTTCTCATTTCTTTCATCATAACTAGGTTTTCAACTAACCTTTATATTTTTTTCTTTCTCTACCCATCTTACCTCTTTCTATTATTCATTCTAGAATATTGGAATATCTTTCAAGAGTTTTCAACAATTATTCAATAATTGTGAAGCAGTATAAATAAACAAGAATAAACCTTTTTTTTTTTTTGTCTTTTGTTGAGGGGTCACAAAGACCATGAACTCTTGTTCGGCCTGTTTACTAATCATAAAGATTAGAAACTACTTATTGTTCAGCCTATTTACTAATCACAAAGACTAGAAACTACCGTCATTGGTACGCTAGGTGATTAACCTATTGTACCCTTTACGTTATGCATAACATTTTTTTTTCTTTTCAGGTTGAACCACGTTAACCAACCCATATATCTCATTTTTAGGGTTGTTCACCTCAGACTTGAAAAGTATTTTTCTTTATCCCTTTCTAGATTTAAAAATATTTACTCATTTCTTTAGCAAAATGGTTTAGCTGAAATAAATGGCATAGACTCATATCCTTAAACCGTTCATACATTGAAAACATGAAACTTTTCAAAAATTTATTTTTACCATGACTTCGTCACATTGCATCCTGTAACGATGTATCAGTGGTTAATATTCACACCTCCACATCTTTGTTACTATGCTTTGAGAATTTCGTCATTGACTAAAAATTTGAACCTATTTTCATAAACTGAAAAGAAAAATCTTTCAAAGACTTCATAATACCGCACTGTTACAGTATTACGTTGAGAATTTAGTCATTCAAGACTTCGTAATACCGCACCATTTCATTAGTATGTTGAGAATTTCTTCATTTTATTTAATTAACCAAGATCCTTATTTAGAAATCTTGTCAAAAATCTGGGATGTCACATACCATCTCTATGGTGTCATCTCCTCTTTCAATGATTACTTTAATCAAACGAAAGTCCTAAAACATATGTTTGGATTTCATATGAGACCTTGGTTCTTTGGACAATTAAATTCCTTTAATGCTAAGAACTATTCCAAGTTCTACAATGAAGTTGTTCAACCAAACAATCACTTTGCAGCTTCACTTATAGCTATATACTATGTATTTTTCACTAATTAGCAACTCTTTGTTACTTAGAACCCTTCCAACTCGTTGCATCACCGTTTAAGGTAATCTTATAACCTAAAATGGATTTGTTGTTGTCTTGGCTAGTTAGAAAAATTTGAGTTTATAAAACTCTCTAGTATCAAATTAGACCCACCATTAGAAACAACTTTTTAATATTCTTCTCCAAGATTGAACTAATATATGCTTATCATACATAAGCAACTTTAAGAGTAGCACATATCATCCATACATGATAGATCCTATTGCTAAAGCATTAGGTATCTCATTTATGTAATTTCTCTTTTCGGTGTCTTTGGGGATACTTCTAAGAGAGATTTAATCCTTGGCTCAATAACATGAGACCTCTTATAGTTTGGCATGCTAAACTTCTTTAGCATCAAATCATTGTACATTCTTTGGGTCAAGTTAAGCATCCTTTACGATTTATCTCTATAGACCTTTATCCCTAATAGAATGTTAGGATGTTTCTCCTAAGTCCTTTATGGGGAAGTGTTTAGCCAATCACATTTTTACTGATTGTAGCATCAGTATGCCATTCTTTTTTAGTAGTATATCAACATATAGTACTAAAAATATCATAGTGCTCCTACTAACCTTTATATACACTTGGTTCATCCTCATTTTTGAAAAAAATTAAAACTCTTTTGATTGTCTCATCAAAACTGATGTTCCATCTTTGAGAAACTTGTTTCAATCCATAATTGAATCGTTGTAGCTTACATATTTGATTTACTACATCTCTATGGAGATAAATCCCAGTAGTTGTATCATACATACATCCTCTTTGTACAGTAAGTTGCAACTGCAAGTAAAATTCGAATGGATATAAATATTTTACTAGTGAAAAGTTTCATCATAGTCAACTCCTTAACCTAGTTTAAAACATTTTGTCACTAGTCAGGTCTTATAGGTCTCCACCTTGCCATTTACTTTAGTCTTTCTAGAATACCTATTTCAAATTTTATGGACATCAATCATTTCTCTTGAGTCTTTACTACTTAGGCCTCATCGTATTTAGCTGGATCATCATCCACTATGATATGTACCTCATCATCATCTATGATGAATCCATACCTCTCAGATATCTTTGGTACTAAACCAGATATACAACTTGGTTGCGGTACAATAAGTTTATCTACTTGAACAGATTCCTTAATGTAATCTTTAGTGTTTTGTGGTTCTTGAACTTCTTTAAGATCTATTTTACTCCCACTGACCCTTTCAAGGATAAACTCATTTTTCCTATAAGGCAGCGTGTTTCGACAAACACCTTTTAGTAGGATTATAGAAGTAATACCCTAAATTCTTTTAGGATATCCCATAAATATATACTTGTCAGATCTTGTCTCTTGCTTATCACTGTCAAACCTTTTAACATAAGCCAGACAATCTAAATTTTAACATACTTAAGACTCGGTTTGCTCCATGTTCATAGCTTATTTGGAGTCTTAGAGACAGATTTTGAAGGTATCTTATTAAGTAGGTATGCAGCCGTTTCTAAGGCATAACCCCAAAAGGATACTGGAAGGTTGGTAAAACTTATCATGGATCATCACTATGTCCATTGTGAGAGAATACAAATCTCTTTGAGATTAGCTAGAAACCAATTGCTCAAGTATTCCCTTCTCAATCTAATTAAAGAACTTTAACACTTTTGGCTGTTTGTTTCCCTACTCTACTTCTGATTCTTTGAACATTTTAAATAATTTGGACTTGTATTTCATCAAATACATATATCAAAATCTAGAATCATCAGTGAAACTAATGAGTGAATACCTTCCTCTTGCAAGTGTTGTCATATGTCTCACACACAAATGTGTGTACCAACTCTAACAACTCTGCAACTCTCTCTCCATGTCTACTAAATGGAGATTTAACCCTAGTCCTTGGTGTAAGTGAAATCCCTAAAATCTAGCAATTTATGAGCTTGAAGATAAGATGAGTTGGTGTTTTTGTAGACTTATACATTGTATATGTATATATTTTGGATGATGAGTTTATTCTATAAATAGGAACATTTATTGTGTTATAGAGAATTTGTTCATTTATTCACTAAGTTCTTAGAGAGAACGCTCTAGAGCTTTAAAAGAAAAGCTAGAGAGTCTTGTGAGTGGTGAGTTAGATCATCAAGAGTGAGTTCTTAGTGTAGATCAAAGAGTGAAAGTGGAGTCTTCAAGCTTCATATCATACTTCGAAAGAAGAAGAAAAAGAGCATACAAGCTTAGATGGTTGAAAAGTTTTCTATCCTTAAAACCCTTTCATTTTTATGGTTAATATTTGTTATATAAATGTTTGTCATTGTTGGTTGTGGGAAAAATTTACGTGTGGTGGAGATATGGTGAGCACAAAGATATAAGGATGGAATTTTGATGGTGAAAATGTGTTTATGTATGCTCAATGTATTTTTCATGGTCAAAATATATTTTCTATAGTCGATATATAGTTTATATGGTCAAAATATATTTTTAATGGTTCAAAATCTATTTTGATACTCTACAATAGTAGATCTATGATATATATGTAAATTTATGGTTTAATATGCTTAATAGATGTGTTAACATGTTGGGTATGAAAAGTGATAGAAGGAAATGCATAAAAATATGTTACTGGTAAAAATTCTAGCTTATTATGTGGTTTGATATATTGTTAAAAGAGTTGTAGATGTTATTTTTATGAGTTCTATACCTTGAAAGATAGTTTTAGGAGTTATAAGAATAACCTAACTTGAATATTTGAAAAATGTGATAAAATGTGCAAGTTATGATATTTATTGCAAAACATGTTATTTTTGAAACCCTAGTCGATTGATCTTAAATTTTATGTCGAAAATATTTTCGAAAATGCGATCGATCCTTGAAATATTGAAGAATAAGAAGTTAAGAAGATAACAAATCTGTTTTGGTGTCTTTTGGATGTATACATTTCATTTTATAAAATATTGAACCAAAGAAATAAATGTGAAAAAATTAGGGTTTTCAGAAAATAGAAATACCGCTGAAGCGGTGAAACATTCTACAAGACACCGCCGCAGCAGTTATCTTGAATTTCTGAAAAGTTAACTTTCATTAATTGGGTCAGGTCGGGCCATAGAAAACGGGTCGGGTCGGGTCGGATCTTTTGAATATTAAATGGGTCAAAAAATATTATTTTATGTAATATTAATATTTGACATGAATTAAATAATTAAAATATTATTAAATGAATAATAATATTAAAAAATAAATAAAATATTATTAATTGATTAATAATACTAGAAACTCAATAAAATATTATTAAATGATTAATAATATTATAAACTCAATAAAATATTATTAAATGAATAATAATGTTGTAAATTGAACAAAATATTATTAAATGATTAATAATATTATAAAAGTAATAAAATATTATTAAATGATTAATAATATTAGTAAGTGAATAAAATATTATTAAATAATTAATAATATTAGTAAATAAATAAAATATTATTAAAGGATTAATAATATTAAAAAAAAGAAATAAAATATTATTGAATAATTAATAATATTAGCGAGAGTTTAATGTAATATTAACGGATTTACAATGTTATTAAAGGACTTAAATATTATTATTTGATTAATAATATTATATAGAAGTTTAAACTATATTAAATGATTAATATTGATTTTATGTGATTAAAATATTATCAAATGATGATAATATTTTTAAGTGTTTAATATATCATTAAATACTTATTTACGTGATTAAGTGTTAAAGAATTAAGATGTACAAGAGCTATTAAAATGAACCTATATGTGATTCTAATTGAGAGATCAATTTTGATAATGTTAGGTCTTTTTAAAGGACATTAAATTGTATTGGTTAGCCGTAATAAACAATCAAGGCAAGTTCCATATACTTAAACTTGTATTTATTTTGCAAGAGCTATAAGTGGTTTAATTATTGAAAATTAATCCACATAAATGTTGTTTATGTATTCGCATATAGTGCATTTGAAGCTATATTGTTCGTTTGATTCATGAACTATTTAAGAATGTTTAAGCTAATTGTTTCAGCTAGACACCGCATGTATAAATTTATTAACTTGAATATTTTTAATAGTTTATCCAAACCATTGGTAGATACGGATTCTTATGGTAAGACTAAGAACGAATAATCCTAAATAAGGGGATTATCTTCAGGAAACCGACCATTGTGTAAGATGTTTGAATGTTATGCATATACATAGGGTATAAAAGATTGATCCCCTTGAATATCAAAATAATAAAAAGGTCAGATACATATCTGATTTACCTTAAGTATTAGTTCATGGTCCTTGGAGGCCATACAACAGTTCATGGTTCTTTTAATTGAAACTTGACTCTCATTATTTCATAATTATTATATACTGTTTAAAACTCTGAAGTTATTTCTATTTAATTATGATATATCCTTATATTAATTACTTATTCTTAAACTTGCTGAGCTAGTTGCTCACCCTTGTTATATCATGAACTATTTTTCAGCTAAGCTTGAGTGCTTCAGAAAAAACAAGGGTAAGGGAAAAGCCAAATAGTAGAAATTACTTACTAGTTGTATTGTTTAATATTTATTTCGATGTTGTAAATCTTGTGTAAACTTTTAAGATATGTATTATTTATGTTAAGGTTAAAAGACATTGGGATTGTATTACCTTTTGTAAGGTACATTTATGTATTATTCCGCTAAGTTTAATGAAGACTAGGTATTTTGTTGTTATTTATGTATTAGATTGTGAGTACTAAACTCGAGGTTATGGAGCCCAAATTTGGGGGTGTCATAGGTTGGTATCAAAGCTGTAGGTTATAAAACTTTAGGTTGTGAAACTTTAGGATATAACTTTAGAAGAGTCAACTCATTTAGAGTTTTAAGTGATGGATTTTGAAAATTCATCAAGTTGAGTGGTAACATAATTAAATATACTTTCATTTCATCATTGAATATATTTTATTGTTATACTGATGTCATTTTGTTTGTGTGATTGTAGGATGCCTGAGATCAGACGGTCTAGTCACATAGTTGAGGAGGATTTTATTGATATCCATATGGATACAACATAATCACTGGTGGCTGAACCTAGTGAGGATCTGAAGTCTAATATAGAGATGGAGGAAGGATAAAGAGGAGCCAGTCAGAGCGCGGGTGATGAGGCCCTACAGTGAGGAGGAGGAGGAGCCAACTGAGTATGTTGATGGCTGTAACGACCCCGAAATTTACATAAACTTATCCCTAATTTTGGTTCGTTAATAAACATTTAATCACCTTATTTAATCTTTTAATTGACTTTACAACATCAATAACCAAATTTTTCGGTATAATTTTTTTTCCCCGTCATTCTATTAAAATATTTTAGCATTTAAAATCTTTACATCTTGATCCTAGTCCCTGGATCGTAACCTTTACTTTTTACTTTTACTGTCAATCGCATTTATTATCTGGTTTGACTCATCACCCCAATTGTAAACGTATGATAGTTCAAAATTTATAATTTAATATCACTTTGGACTTCAGTTGTTATCTGCTTAGAATTTTTGGCATAATTCAATCAATACCATAATTATACACTTGTACAATCAAAATGTTTAAGTAACCCTTTAAGAGTCCGATCAGGACTCATAACACCGTTGACATATTAATAATTACCATAAGCCTTAATAATTTCAACCATAACGAATCATTATATCAGAAATCTAAAATAATTACATTATAACCTTAGTCGATGTTGTAACATAACTCTATTATATCCCGATACTTTAGGATTCTCATTTTAACCTGTAAAATGTTAATATTGGGTAAGGATAAGCACAACGGCTCAGCAAGTTCAACAGTTTACACATTCCATGTTTCATGTAGCATATAACAATTAACATGCTATGTGTGTGTCATGCTTAACGTGCTTTGTAATTATTTCTACAAATAATCTTATATATACCATATTCATTATGATTTGACGGTTATTCAGATCAAATATTGAACGTCTTCAGAGGTACTTACATAATTGCACAAAGTGTACACATTGATCAAATTATCAAGTAATCACATAACACGTAATTTCATACGCGTTTGATCAATTTATCATACATCAACAAATAAGCAAGTAACAACAAATACTGAAGAACTTGCATCGGTCCGTAGTTCACCGATTAGTATAACTCGGCCAAAACCGTCATCGTACAACCTATATTTAATATATTAATTAAATATAGTCAATTATAAATCCAACACGTTAGTTTAGTTTAATAACATAACCGCATGTCACTTAACATGTCGGACATAACTTGGCATGTTCATTCGCCCGTACTTATTTTCTGGTAATCTATCTCAATTCTTACATTAATGGATTAATATTTAAAAAAAATTAAATATTAACCTCACATCACACTAGTCCAATCATCATCTTAAAGTCTCTAGAATATCATTCAAGACTTTTCGACCAATATTCATAATTTCTAGATTACCCGACAATTTCTGTAATTATTTATATATATATAAAAACTATTATTTAATGGCTTTTAAAATATAAATAATCACTCAACATACTTTTGTATCCCCTAAACACCATCAATATTTATCTTATAATATTATAAAAAAAATTCACCAAGTTTCGTAATTTTTCAACATTCATAGAATTTTTCATGAATTTCTACTTATTTTTACATTAACTTTAAATAGCCATAAAATACAATAAATACCCATTCTCCACAATAATTTACCAAAATTTTTAGAAAAATCAGAAATAATATTAAAATATTTCTGTTCAGAAATGATTTCAGCACACAAATATTTTTAATAATTAAATTTTAATTTTTAATGCACTGAAATTTCTGAAATTCATAGAAATTAGCTCGTTTATTGGAAAATCACGAAATTTAAGTCTATTTCACACAAAATTTAATTCTGTACAACTTTGTAGAAGGAAACATTTTCAGATTCTGCACCAAAATGAACAGGATCTGAACAGATCCGATTTTTACCGTGCTGAATCTTCCAAAAATCATAGTAATTAGCAAGTTTATCCAAAAATTACAAATCTTAAGTCCATTTCACACGAAATTTAATTCTCTACAACTTTATAGAAGGAAAATGTTTTTGATTCTGCACCAAACAACACAGATCTAACAATTTATACAACCTGTCCAGAGAATAAAATTTTCTGGACAGTCACACCAAATAAATTCTACCAAAAATGTTATGCTCTGTAAAATAGTTAACTATTTTGGTTATTTCTAGATAACTTTCATATCTACAATTTTATAGTTTACACCAACTTCAAATTCCAAACACACAATTTTATATAATCTTTGCAAGCACAAAAATTGCTGCAGATTCTGGGCAGACCATTTTTTCGTCCGACCCAGTCTACTTCAAACGATCACTACACACAAACCATAAAGAATTTCTGTGATCTAAATTTTTTTACAAAAAGCTTAATTCCGTAGCTTTAATTTGATATATTACTCACTTTCTAACTCCAAAAACTCATTTTTTTAAAAATCCTCAACCGACAGCCACAAAAATCCATTTTCTGCGAAATTTTGTTTTTCAACTTACATAAATTTGTGAATCCTCTACTACCATTATTTCAATAAACCCCAACTTCTACCCAAGAAATACAAAGATTAAATAAGGGTTTATGATTTATACCTTCATGGCTTCATTATTTCTTCTTGGCTTTCTCTTCTTCTCCTCTTCTTTCCCATGAGCACTCCCTCACTCTCTCAAATGCTGATAATGTTATTCATCCAATGGATTTTTTGTCAAATACATTAATTAACCAAGATAAGATATAAGAGATAAGAGATAAAGAGAGGTGTTGAGCCATGATTAGTTAAAATAGATTTTCTTAGGATAATGTAAGTAAATAAGTGGCTCTAAATAAATATTCACCCATAAAAATCTGAGCATTCAGCTGGCCACTAAAAATCTGGAGATTAAATTTCTCTTTTGGGTCCTACTTTTAATTATTTGACCCGTTATTTGACTGTCTGACACGAAAAATTAAATTTTTAATATTACAGTCAATTCTTACTAATTTGGACGTTTTCGACGTCATGGTAACATCCGTTTCTTCAAATTCACTTCCGAACTTCAAGTTTGACATTTTCCCTAAAAAGTCAAACGATCAATTTTGACCAAAAAGTCAACCGAAACACATATCGTGTTTACAGTCTATACTTACTAAATTCGACGTTTCTGTCGCAACGGTGAAGTTCGTTTCTCAAAATTCTTCTCCAAACTCAAATTTTGACTTTTCACCTTTCGAAGTCAAACGGTTGACTTTGACCAAAAGTCAACCCAGACACCAAATTGTCTTTACTATCTCTCCTTATCAAATTCGACGTTCTGAACTCAACGGTACAGTCCGAGTCTCCAAATTCTCTTTCGAACTCCAAATTGGGGTTTTAACTTGACTTTCTTTCAAATTTTTTAGTCATCCTTTGACTATTTGACCACTTTGGTTATTTTTTGATATTTCAATTTGCTACATTGCCTTCACATATGTAATTATACTAGTTTTATCAGGTATACATTACCTCATTATCTTCACACTGCTATTCCACGAAATTACAACCACACAGGGTTCCTTTTTAATCTTAGATTGTCACCTTAACAACTTGGCCACACATACAAGTCTTATAATTATCAAATGCTTAGGCTTGTTCACTATATCCATATGGTTTGGCTTATATATTAATCTGACTCGCCTTAACCTTAATCCATTTTGGTCTACTAATAAATTTCAAATCACTTGGCCACTAGGTTGGGTTTAAACTTATTACCACCACAATACCCAACTTATCTCTTCTCAATTTACTAATTGAGGCTATCTTAATTTACCATTCAATGTTCAACTCTCATAAGCTTGCTTAATTAATATATTAAGCTTCACATTATTCTTGATGATTAATTTAGTTAATCATTTACTATCCTCGGTTTAAAAATATAATTAGCGCACCTCCAATTATATACATATCTATACATATACATCTTCATATACATCTTCACACTAACTTACAAATATCTCAATTGTAATGACCACGAATTTCATTAGTCATTGTAAATATAATTAATAAATATTTAGCAATGAATTTAAACTTTTTGCATTAATTAATTGTGCATTAGATAATTAAATGAATGTACTTATGTGCTTGTATATTTATTTAAAGAATTAAAGCAAGGTGTATGATTAATTAAAGCGAATCTAATTGGATTATATTTTAAATCCAAATGAGTTGATAAACTAGGTCAAAGATATTAACCTAGTAGTCCATGTAATTGATTTGATTACTAATCCATGTAATTAATTAAACAAGCCAAATGCTTGATTTAATTAAATGTAGCATAGTTATTTCAATGCTAGCCCAATGTGTTAATTAAATTGAGCCCAAACAATTTAATTGAATGAGCCTAAAAGAAGTTATTCCCAAGCCCAATGTGGAGTCCAAATGAAGTCAAAACTTTGGTCAATATATATATATATATATATATATATATATATATATATATATATATATATATATATATATATATATATAGAGATGAATATATGAACATTAAAGCAATAAAAATAAATAAAAATTGTGCCAAAAATGGTACAATGGCCGGCCAAAGAGGGGCCCCACATGGGGGTGACTTGTGTTGCCTTGTTGCTTAAAATAGACTCCAAGATGTGGTGGTTGAACAACTCTAGTCAATCAACTAGTCAATCACCATGTCAATCCATCAAATAGTAATTATAATTAGCACCTAATTTGACCAACAAGGGTGAATTAGTGAGTTAATGGTGTGTTAGTAGATGACTATAAAAGAAACACTCCACACTTGTTCTATGTTTGTTAGTTCATTTGAAGTTTGCTAGAAAGAAAAATAGTGAGCAATTGTGAGCATTTGAGAGAAAACACCTAAGTGTTGAGAGAAAGAGCTTGAGCTTGGTGGATGTCCAACAACCTCATCTCATACTTTGGTAGGAGAAGAAGGAGAGCACACAAAACATCAAGGTTTAAAAGTTCTCTAACCATTTCTTATTTCATTTTTATAGCCTATATGCGTTTTAATCGGTTAAAATCTATTTTTAACCGATCAAAACTCATTTTAATGGTCTAAATGTATTTAACTATGTAATATATGTATATTCATAGCTCTATGTGTTTATAACATGATTTGGTATGTGAAAAATGCATAAAAGATGTAGAAATGTTCATAACATCTTTTTACCGGTAAAACCCTAACCATACATGCTAGGTTTAACGTTGTATTTTGAAATGTACAAATCGAAAATTTGATTTTTATGGCTAGAAAGCTAGATCTATGAGTTTTAAGGAAAAACCCTTTTTGAACTTTTCAAAAATATTGAATAACAAAGAAATTATAGCTTTTACTACAAAGGATGTCGTTTTTCAACCCTAAATGGTTCGATCCGTAAATTTCATGTAAAACGTTTTCAAAAAAGACGATCGAACCATAAAATATTGTAAAACATTAAGTTAGGAACACATCAACACTGATTTGGTGTTATTTGGATATGTAGATTTCATTTAATCAATGTTTGATCAAAGGATATCAAAACTGTCACAAAAAAATCAAAAAGTGGCCCTTGCTGCAGTACAGCGCCGGGGCGCCGTCTGCAGTGTTAATCACTGCGCCGCGGCGCAGTGCACTGTTACCAGAAAAAAAAAAAATCGAACCGGGTTGGGCCGGTTTAGCTAGGTCGGGTCGGGTCAGGTTCGAGTCAGAAAATGAAAAAGGTTCCAAAAATCATTTTAGTATTTTTGGACTTAATAAATATATTTTTAAATATATATATAATTGATTTAATGACTTAAAAGTGTATAAATATTATTATTGAAATAATAATATAATAAAGGTAATAAAATATTATTAAATAAATAATAATATTAAAAAATTATTAAAATATTATTAAGTGTATAATAATATTATAAAGTCAATAAAATATTATTAAATGATTAATAATATTAGATAATCAATAAAATATTATTAAATGATTAATAATATTAGATAAATAATAAAATATTATTAAATGATAAATAATATTAAATAATCAATAAAATATTATTAAATGATTAATAATATTAGTTACTCAATAAAATATTATTAAATGATTTATAATATTAGATACTTAGCAAAATATTATTAAATGATTAATAATATTAGATACTTAACAAAATATTATTAAATGATTAATAATATTAGATACTTAATAAAATATTATTAAATGATTAATAATATTAGATGTTTATTTGAACTATATTAAATAATTAATATAAGTTTTTTGTGTTTGAAATATTATCAAGTAGTGATAATATTTCCTAAGTGTTTAATTACCCATAATTAATCAATTATGTAGTTCTTAAGGTTTATAAAGGTCATTATACTTACAAGTATATAATACTAATTTAAGATCAAACTGATTTAATTGTTAGGTTCGTTCAAGGATTGTTAAATTAAGTTGGTTAGCAGTACACGACGCACGAGGCAAGTTTTCTACCCATTAACTTGTACTTATTGTTGCAATTATTATTCAACCTTAATTACATTGAGCAATTCATTTATTGTTAAGTAAGTATCTACACTCGTAGATATTTGACAGACTTTTGAGTGAATTAATTATCGAAAATTACTTCACATCGTTATTGATTATTGTATTCGCACATAGTGCTTTTGCAACTGTTTAAGATGTCTAAGCTAATTGTTTCGGCTAGACAAATGTATGTTAATTCATTGAATTGAATATTATAAAAGCTTATCCAAACTATTGGCTGGTGCGGATTCTTATAGTAAGACTGAGAAAGAACAATCCTAGTTAAAGGGGATTTTTATTTGTCGGAAAACCGACATCGTGCAAGAAATCTAAATGTGATGCATATACATAGGACATGAGAGGACTGATCCCCTCAAGTGTCCCGTTATTTTTAACAAGGAGTCAGACATTGTATGTCTGTTTTACCTTAGTAGCAGTTCACGGTCATTAAAGACCACTCAGCAGTAAAGAGTCAATACATTCTTTTATTGAACATTGATTCTTGATATCTTTCACAATTGTTATTGTTGAAAACCTTGAAATTATTTCCCTTCATCATGATATATCGTATGATTGTGGTTTATAAACTTGCTGAGCCATTTAGTTGCTCATTCTTGCTATATCATGACTATATTTCAGCCAATCCCGAAAGCTCTAAATCGGACAAAGGCAAGGGGAAAGCGAATGCTTAATTTTAGAAGTTGCATGCTAGTTTAAATTACTGTTATGTAATTACTGTTGTAAATCTTTTGTATTTTCCCTTAAGATATGTAATGTTTAAGATTAAGGTAATAGACCTTGGGAAGTGTAGCCTTTTTGTTAAGGAACCTTTTGTATTATTCCGCGAAGTTTGAATACACTTTTTTTTTATTGTTGTTAAGTATTGTACAGTGAGAACCAAACCCGAGGTTAAAGAACCTGGATTTGGGGTCGTCACATCAATAATTGAAATTTATTTCCTTAATAAATTTCTCACATAACTCATATTAAAACTTCTTACATAAACTCTTATAGTTAAATACATCCATCAAACTTTAAAGGTATTATATTACCTTATTATTAATATACCTCCAAGTATACACAATCAAATTACAGGTTTTAAAATTTAAAAACCTTCATTCACTCACATTTCAATCCTAACACCCAGATTAAGGTCAAATGTTTACTCACTTCTACACCTTTTACTTCTCCAAATCTAGGTTTTAAACTTCAACCTTTATCTCATCATCAAGACCCTATTTAAAAATCTTGTGAAATATCCGGGATATTACAATGGCTTAGGCACTACTGCTAGTGACATCATCGAGGAGTTGACCACTAGAAACGATGAGTTAGAGGGTAGATTTTAGCTCTTGGAGGAAGAGAATCTGACCCACCAACATATAGAGGATCAGTACAAGACGATAGCATATTAGTTCTCTGGCTAAAACACGGAGCTAAATGATCAAGTAATTGATTTGGAGGAGCAGGTGCAGGGGTATGAAGACTCCATTGAGCATATTGGGTTATTAGCCCATCAGATGGTTGATTAGGATACTGAACTGCAGGCTAAGTTAGCAGAGTCAGAAGCTAAGTCAGCAGAAGCTCAGCTAAAGGTTCAGCAGATACAGGTTGAGAAAGAGGCTATCTAGGCCTACTAGCAGGAAGAGGTAGAGGCGAGGATTGCGATGGAGGCATAGAGGGATGTCGCGCATGGACATATGCTAGAGGAAGAGGTTAGATAGAATAGGGTGAAGATTGATAGGATCAGTTATACCTATCGCTTTTCATTCGGTACACTACAGAGTAGGGTGTATTATTACCCAGTTGAGGAGGGTTAGCCCAAGCACACTATCAATAAGAGTTTGGTGATAACCATAAGGGATGAGGAGTATGATGATGCGGTTCGTCGGGGGATGTACAGTCATTAGTAGTAGTTATTTTATACCGTTGTATGTATATAGATGTAGTAAAACCCAATTTTTGTTTTGACAGAGGGTTAATATGCTTGTAAATCCCAACTCAAGGAGTTTGTGTGATAAGTTTATGTTAGATCCTATTTTTTGTAACCTTTCAGAGATAGAGACATTTATAGCAGTATGCTTGTGATGTAAGGTGTTATGAGCTATGTTTTAGCATGTAAATATAAATGCAGTTATGTTTATGTTTATGTTTATATGTATTGATGTGATTACTTGTACTTTAGTTTTAATTGCTTAAGCGATAAAACAAAAATAAAAATAAAAGACAAGAATAATAACTTAAATTCTCTTTTAAACAGAAAATGCCGCCACGAAGAAGGAACCAGCCACCACAACCTACAGAATCGGTTAATGCAAAGGGAGTACCACTGAACCCAGTACAAGAATTCGTGGATTTGCTATTGGGAACATTCCACAACTGAAACACTAACGCCACGAGAGCACTGACCCTAGCCGCTCTACTGGCAAATTTTAAATATTTTAAAATAGTAAGACCACCAGAGTTTAAAGGGATGACGGATCCAATAAAAGCACAAATGTGGATTAAGAAAATGGAGAATGTGTTTGAAGTTGCAAGGGTGGCAGAGGAGCAGAAGACTGTTGGTTTGTAATATTCATAGACGCAATCAAATTGCACAAAATAGCGGAAGCATGGTAAAATCAAATTTAAAATTTTACAAACCATAATCCAGGATCGATCTTTATGCGCAACCATTAATTAATAAAGAAGAAGTTAGAGATATACCCTTGTAGAACTCAAAGTTTCAACGGGTACAAGTTCACCTCCAAATCCTTCGCGTTCTCCTTGAATTTCATCGATTGAATTCCAATGATCAATGTTAGCCACCCAAGTGTTTGTTCTCTAGAGGTGATCCACCAAGGAATAACAATAATTCAAGAAGTGGGTGATGGCAAACCCTAGTTTTCTCTCTCTAGTGAATATGTGAGTACTCTCCCAAAACTTGTGGAAGTGTATGTGTGTAACCCTAACCTATAATAAGACTTCTCTTATTTATAGATTTAGTAAACCCTCATAACACCTTTAGGATTAGGGTTTTTAATTAAACTCCTAATCTAATTAGGATCTTAATTAATTTAATATAATAATTATAATTCCTAAACTATTTAGGAACTTAGTTATTAATTATGAGAGTACTCTTATTAATTAATTCCTAAACCATTTAGGAACTAATAATAATAATAATAGTAACAATAATAATAAGACTCCTCTTATTAATTTATAATTAGTATTTCTAAAATACTAAATAATAAATATTAAGCTATTTAATTTATTATATCCCTATAGTATAAATTAAATATACTTAATTCATTACTACAATTATGCCATTTACTTCTTAAATAATTATTTTCCTTTTGCGGTGTGACCCTTTAGGTTCTCCATATTAAACCGGTTATAGAATAAATTAATTAGAACTATTCTAATCTTATTTATATAAATAAATTAAACTATTTAATTCATTTAAATAAATAATATTTATTCCATAATAAGGGTAAGCCCCCTTAGCGATCAACGACTTTCCAGATAATATAGATTTCAACATTTAATCACAAAAGAACCTATTCAGCAAATAGTTACCGTACAATTCAATCATTCTACCTCACAACGTCCCAATCAAATATAAGACATGGTATTACTGTCAAGTCTTATTTTATTTGATTATATGCATTTCGATCCTCAAATGAATAACTCTAATTAATGTAAATTAGAAACTACTTTTTAATTTCCATTCTGCCTTGGCCAAGGACTACTGAGTTGTCATTTATCGAATCGCATAGGACATTCTCTTCTTTTACTAGAAGTGGTAGATTCTTTGTTGATCATTCACCTATCTCCATGTATGACTTATTATATCCAATCATACCCTTTGATACACCCTAAAGGTTTTAAGGAATATGTCAAAATATAATTCATCATACATAAGATACTATGATGATCTCAAGTCCAAGGATCATTTGTACTACTATCACAAAAGGAACTCCTATTGACAGGAAAGTAAGACTCCATTAGGTGTTCCTTGAGCGAGTCACGTTCAGTGAACTTATTCTCTAATAAGCACCTACATACTTGCTTTAGTGTCTCTACACAAATGATTATGAGACCAATCATCCTCTTCATAAGAGCAAGCATAGTATGTACTAATCTATCCGGATTCACTAATCCCCATTTTAGTGATCCCACGATTAGGAACAATTTTAGTTTTGAGCTATCTTGAATTTATATCTCATTAGCATGATCATCATCATGATTCTAAAAGCATTGCTCAACAACTATGGGTTTATCACAATTAATATTATCTTATTAAATATGGATAAAGAAAATGCCTTTGTATAAATAAACTTTTATTAATAAATGAATAAGGTTACAAAGTACATGCTACATCATATTAAATATGATTGGCTTGTGTGCATACTACTTTCAATATCCCACTTGCACTAAAGCCAATCGCCATGGTATTTAATACCCATCTTCTCTAAGTGACGATCAAACTGCTTTTGAGTTAAAACTTTAGTAAATGGATCTGCTATGTTGTCAAGAGAGTCGACACGCTCCAAGGTGACATCTCCTCTTTCAATGATCTCTCTAATCAAATGAAATCGCCGCAATACGTGTTTGGATTTCTGATGAGACCTGGGTTCCTTGGCTTGTGCAACAGCTCCCGTGTTGTCACAAAATAAAGGCACTGGTCCTTGAATGCTAGGAACCACTCCAAGTTCTGTAATGAACTTCTTCATCCAAACAGCTTCTTTTGCAGTTTCACTTGCAACTATGTACTCTGCCTCTGTCACTGAATCAACAACTGTTTGCTGTTTGGAACTTTTCCAACTCACTACACCACCGTTTAGGGTAAACACATAACCCGAAACAGATTTACTATCATCTCGGTCAGTTTGAAAAATTGAGTCTGTATAGCCCTCTAGTTTCAAATCAGACCCACCGTAGATAAGAAATGTATCCTTAGTCCTTCTTAAGTACTTTAGGATATTTTTCACTACCTTCCAGTGTTCTTCTCCAGGATTAGACTGATATTTACTTGTTACACTAAGTGCATGAGCAACATCAGGTCTTGTACATATTATCCCGTACATGATAGATCCTATTGCCGAGCCATAAGGAATCTTACTCATACGGTCTCTCTCTTCAGGTGTCTTTGGGGCCTGCTTTTTTGAGAGATGTATTCCAGAACCCATCGGCATGAGCCCTTTCTTGGAATCTTCCATGCTAAACCTTTTTAGCATAGAATCAATGTACGTTCCTTGGGATAAGCCAAGCATCCTTTTAGATCTATCTCTATAGATCTTTATCCCCAAAATATAGGATGCTTCTCCCAAGTCCTTTATGGAGAAGTGTTTAGATAACCAAATCTTGATCGACTGTAGCATTGGAACATCATTCCCTATTAGTAATATATCATCAACATATAATACTAGGAATATGACAGTGCTCCCACTAACCTTCTTGTACACACATGGTTCATCCTCATTTTTGATAAAATCAAACTCTTTGGTTGTCTCATCAAAACGGATGTTCCATCTTCGAGAAGCTTGCTTCAATCCATAGATGGATAGTTGTAACTTACAGACTTGATTTGTTCCAACCTTTGAAATAAATCCTTCTGGCTGTATCATATATACATCCTCTTCTAGTTTTCCATTGAGGAAGGTCGTTTTCACGTCCATTTGCCAGATCTCATAGTCATGATAAGCTGCAATTGCAAGCAAAATCCGAATGGACTTGAGCATTGCTACTGGTGAGAAGGTTTCATCATAATCAACACCTTGTCTTTGTCTGAAACATTTTGCAACCAATCGGGCCTTATAGGTCTCTACCTTGCCATCTGCTCCAGTCTTTCTCTTAAAGACCCATTTGCACCCAATAGGCTTAATGCCCTCAGGTGGAGTAACCAAAGTCCATACTTGGTTCTCATACATGGAGTCCATCTCGGATTTCATGGCTGTTAGCCATTTCTCTGAGTCTTTACAACTCATTGCCTCTTCGTAAGTCCATGGATCATCATTATCTACGATGTGTACCTCATCATCATCTTCTATGATGAATCCATACCTTTCAGGTATCTTCGGTACTCTTCCAGATTTACGAATAGGTTGTGGTACATTAGGTTGTGTTACTTCATTAGGTACCTCACTTTGATCTACAGTGTTTTGTGGTTCTTGAATTTCTTCAAGGTCTATCTTACTCCCACTGACCCCTTCGAGGATAAACTCATTTTTCAAGAAGGTAACATGTCTAACAACAAACACCTTTTCATCAGTTGGATGATAGAAATAATATCCTAAACTTTCTTTAGGATAACCCACAAATTTGCACTTGTCGAATCGTGTCTCTAGCTTATCATTCTCAAACCTTTTGACATAAGCTGGACAACCCCAAATCTTAACATGCTTAAGACTTGGTTTCCTCCCTGTCCATAACTCATATGGAGTCTTTAGGATGGATTTAGAAGGTATCTTGTTAAGTAGATATGCAGCCATTTCTATGGCATAACCCCAGAATGAAACTGGAAGATTGGTAAAACTCATCATGGAACGAACCATGTCCAACAATGTTCGATTTCTCCTTTCAGATACACCATTCAATTGTGGAGTACCTGGTGGAGTCCATTGTGAGATTATACCATTTTCTTTGAGATAATTGAGAAACTCATTGCTTAAGTATTCACCACCTCGATCCGATCGAAGAATCTTAATACTCTTACCAGTTTGTTTCTCTACTTCACTTCTGAATTCTTTGAACTTTTCAAATGATTCAGACTTGTATTTCATTAAATACACATATCCAAATCTTGAATGATCATCAGTGAAAGTAATAAAATATGAATACCCTCCTCGTGCAGGTGTTGTCATAGGTCCACACACATCTGTGTGTACCAACTCTACCAACTCTGTAACTCTTTCTCCTTTTCCACTAAAAGGAGATTTAGTCATTTTACCCATGCGACAAGATTCACAAGTTGGATATGATTCGTAATCAGATAGCTCTAAAAGTCCATCTTTATGCAACTTATTTAATCTTGTTTCATTAATATGACCAAGTCTACAGTGCCACATAAAAGTGTAATTTACATTATCTCTTTTCCTTTTCTTAGTTTGTTTAATTTGCAATATATTTTCTTGTAAGTCAAGCAAGTAAAGTCCATTCAGTAAATTGACAACACCATATAAAACATTATTTTTATAAATAGAACAACTGTTGTTCTTTATTATAATTTCAAAACCATCCTTGTCCAACATAGGAATATAAATAATGTTTCTAATAAGTACTGGAACATAATAACAATTATTTAAACTAATGGATTTACCCGTAGGCAACACTAAACAATAAGTTCCTACGGCTAATGCAGCAACCTTTGCTTCATTCCCCACGCGCAGGATGACTTCATCTTTATTTAGCTTTCTACTTCTGCTTAGTCCCTGCATAGTATTACATATGTGAGAACCATAGTTGGTATCTAATACCCAAGTAGAACTTTGACTTACAGAAAGATTTATTTCAATCATGAACAAACCTTGATCTGCGGTTGAAACTTCTCCAAGCTTCTTCTGCTTTAAACTTGCAATATACTCTTTGCAGTTTCTTTTCCAGTGACCCGACTTATTGCAATGGAAGCATATTCCTTTGCTATCTGGATCTGCCTTCTTATTATCCTTTACTTTCACCTTGCCCTTAGCCTTCTTGGATTTCTTCTTTTGGGAAGTTCCCTTGGGCCTCTTCCTTTTCTTGGAAGAATCTACCAACAAGACTTGGTTCTTTTTAGATGAGAAGTGACCCTCCACATTTTTCAACATGTTTAGTAACTCAGGCAAGCTGATGTCCAACTTATTCATGTAAAAATTCACAACAAATTGTGAGAAGGTGTCCGGGAGTGACTGCAAGATCAAATCTTGGCTCAACTCCCCATCCATCACAAAACCTAACTGTCCAAATTGTTCAATCAGATTGATCATCTTGAGGACATGAGTGTCAACGGCAGTGCCCTCGGTCATCCGAGATCGGAAGAGCTCCTTAGATATCTGATATCTGGCAGTCCTACTTTGCTCACCATAAAGATCTTTAAGCAATATAGTAGGAGCATCCATTTTTTCGTGCTGGCGCTGAAGCTCGTTAGTCATGGATGCGAGCATGATGCATTGAGCCACAACTGCATCATCTTGCCACTTCTTAAAAGTAACAACTTCTTCCTCAGAGGCATTTAATGCAACAGTTGCAGGGACAGGTGAATTTAGGACATAGGAAAGCTTTTCAGCAGTGAGAACAATTCTTAAATTCCTTAACCAGTCCGTGTAATTCGGTCCGGTCAGTTTGTTAGCATCAAGTATGCTACGCAGTGATAGTGAGTTTGACATTTGTAAAATTCTGCATTTGAAAAATAGACAACATTTTAGCATACATTCATTTTATTAATTACCAAAATAAATTAGGTCTTTATTTAAATTGGTATCTCCCACTATTTTTCATCAAACTATATCACCCTCTATATATAGTTCGGCAAATTTAATTAAAAATTTGCTAGTGAGATAAGGATCTTATTGACATAAGTATAATCTTGTGTGTGCACAACAAATTATAATTTATTCAATAGGTAGACAACTCCTTGTCAATTACATCAACATGTAACTCCTTGTATTTTGCCTCTTAGATTATTATGATCATGTGTGTGCACATCCAAATCAAAATTATCTAAGTTAAGTCAAACCTAGCACTTCCATATAAGTGAAGAGAAAAATACTGCCCTTGTGTGTGCACAACAAAACAACAATGTTCAATTCCTTATAAGCATCAAATGTGATAAAACAATATCTTAAATGATCGATATAAGTCTTGTGTGTGCACAACAAACATATATTGATTATTTGATACTCTATCGTTTTATCATACTAGAAGGCGACGTTCGATATTCCAAATATCTTTGAACGTTACAACTTAATATTTTAGTAGTAGAATAAATAAATTAGAACAATTCTAATTTTATTTAATTGAATTAAACTCCTTTTAATTCATGAATTAAACATTTTAATTCATTTTTAAATAATATTTATTCTACATCATGAGGGGTTTATTAATATTAATTGTCTCATCTTATTTAACGCGCATGCACATATATATATAAAATACGCGTCATATTATTTAACATGCGAAGCATGTTTGGATAATATATAATATAATATATAATTAGCTTGCACATATAGAATACTATATTCTACTTGGATTGATTATGGATTTTTATTCTAGTTTGGTTCACTAGAGCCACCAAGTGAACCAATAGGTCAAACCTAGGGTGCAAGAATAAATTAAATTAAATATAACTATTACATTTAAATCTGGACTCCATTACAAATGAGTCTTCATGCGCTCCTTGCTCCTTGACTCCAATTTTTCAAAATAATTCTAACTAATTATATTACAAATTATTTACAATAAATAGAAACATTGATCAACAGTCAAGGGGAAGTACATAGGAGGGAGATAGAATTATACATAAGAAAAATTAGAAAGACGAAGTACGCAGACCCCATTTATAAAACTCATTCATTCATGCATCCATTTAAAATTAAATCCAATCACATTGGTCAAATAGTCCATAATCAATCTCATTTATTATCATATATATCAACATATATATCAATAAATAATATTCATCGCATGAATTAAATAAATCATTCCATATATGTATTGGTATCATTTAATGGGCAATTAAAGTTGCATGAAATCTAATTTCATGTTTAAAATAAACCTTTTATTTTAATTATAAAATTATTTTTAAAAATAAACTATTTATTTTTATTATTTTAAAATTACCCAAAATAAACTCTTTTATTTTGAAAATTTAAAATTTGTACAAAATTACTAAACTGTTTGGCTAATTAATTAATATATATATATATATATATATATATAAACCGAAAGTGGCTCTATTATATATATATAATTAACTAAAACCGAAAACAACTTTGTTGCCTTGTTGGGTGTCATTGATTTCGGGACAAGCATGTATACATAATACATATATGTTAAGTTCTGATACAGTGTGCTGCCTTGTTGCTTTTCCAATATCAGAAGCTTTATTAATAATATATATATATATATATATATATATATATATATTCCATGACCCAGAATCCAATTCTCATTATATCCGAAATAGTGAATTTCGGTAATAATATATATATACATTATATAATTCGAAATCTTTTAATAAAAAATATAATTTTATACAACAAAAATTATGCCCAATAAATTATTCTAAACACATACTCATACACATATGGAATCAAAACAATTAATAATTCGCATAAAGTTTGGCTCTTGATACCACTATTGGTTTGTAATATTCATAGACGCAATCAAATTGCACAAAATAGCGGAAGCATGGTAAAATCAAATTTAAAATTTTACAAACCATAATCCAGGATCGATCTTTATGCGCAACCATTAATTAATAAAGAAGAAGTTAGAGATATACCCTTGTAGAACTCAAAGTTTCAACGGGTACAAGTTCACCTCCAAATCTTTCGCGTTCTCCTTGAATTTCATTGATTGAATTCCAATGATCAATGTTAGCCACCCAAGTGTTTGTTCTCTAGAGGTGATCCACCAAGGAATAACAATAATTCAAGAAGTGGGTGATGGCAAACCCTAGTTTTCTCTCTCTAGAGAATATGTGAGTACTCTCCCAAAACTTGTGGAAGTGTATGTGTGTAACCCTAACCTATAATAAGACTTCTCTTATTTATAGATTTAGTAAACCCTCATAACACCTTTAGGATTAGGGTTTTTAATTAAACTCCTAATCTAATTAGGATCTTAATTAATTTAATATAATAATTATAATTCCTAAACTATTTAGGAACTTAATTATTAATTATGAGAGTACTCTTATTAATTAATTCCTAAACCATTTAGGAACTAATAATAATAATAATAGTAACAATAATAATAAGACTCCTCTTATTAATTTATAATTAGTATTTCTAAAATACTAAATAATAAATATTAAGCTATTTAATTTATTATATCCCCATAGTATAAATTAAATATACTTAATTCATTACTACAATTATGTCATTTACTTCTTAAATAATTATTTTCCTTTTGCGGTGTGACCCTTTAGGTTCTCCATATTAAACCGGTTATAGAATAAATTAATTAGAACTATTCTAATCTTATTTATATAAATAAATTAAACTATTTAATTCATTTAAATAAATAATATTTATTCCATAATAAGGGTAAGCCCCCTTAGCGATCAACGACTTTCCAGATAATATAGATTTCAACATTTAATCACAAAAGAACCTATTCAGCAAATAGTTACCGTACAATTCAATCATTCTACCTCACAACGTCCCAATCAAATATAAGACATGGTATTACTGTCAAGTCTTATTTTATTTGATTATATGCATTTCGATCCTCAAATGAATAACTCTAATTAATGTAAATTAGAAACTACTTTTTAATTTCCATTCTGCCTTGGCCAAGGACTACTGAGTTGTCATTTATCGAATCGCATAGGACATTCTCTTCTTTTACTAGAAGTGGTAGATTCTTTGTTGATCATTCACCTATCTCCATGTATGACTTATTATATCCAATCATACCCTTTGATACACCCTAAAGGTTTTAAGGAATATGTCAAAATATAATTCATCATACATAAGATACTATGATGATCTCAAGTCCAAGGATCATTTGTACTACTATCACAAAAGGAACTCCTATTGACAGGAAAGTAAGACTCCATTAGGTGTTCCTTGAGCGAGTCACGTTCAGTGAACTTATTCTCTAATAAGCACCTACATACTTGCTTTAGTGTCTCTACACAAATGATTATGAGACCAATCATCCTCTTCATAAGAGCAAGCATAGTATGTACTAATCTATCCGGATTCACTAATCCCCATTTTAGTGATCCCACGATTAGGAACAATTTTAGTTTTGAGCTATCTTGAATTTATATCTCATTAGCATGATCATCATCATGATTCTAAAAGCATTGCTCAACAACTATGGGTTTATCACAATTAATATTATCTTATTAAATATGGATAAAGAAAATGCCTTTGTATAAATAAACTTTTATTAATAAATGAATAAGGTTACAAAGTACATGCTACATCATATTAAATATGATTGGCTTGTGTGCATACTACTTTCAAAGACAACGTTTGCCCCTTTCATGATGAAAGGGGAGGTGAACTATTGGTGGAAGGGGAACAAAAATAAAGTTGGAGAAGGAATAATTTCTTGGGCTCGGTTCAAGAAGTTGTTCAAGAAGTTGTTCTTCGAAAATTACTTTCCAAAAAGTACTCAAGCAAGGATGGAAGTAAAGTTCTTGAAGCTCAAGCAAGGCAACATGATAGTAGCAGAATATTCAGCCAAATTCAAAGAATTAGCAAAATTTGCTCCATATCAGGTGGACACTGAGGCATGAAAGGCAAAGAAATTCGAGTAGGGACTGAAGCCTTGGGTTTTTAGCAGAGTTGTTGTTTTACAAATCAACACTTTCTCAACCTTATTGGAGAAAGCTATAATAGCAAATGGTGGAAGCGAAGCCCTAACTAAGTATAATCAAGAACGAAAAAAGAAGAGGGGTGATGGTGGAAGCAAAGAAGGAAGTAGTGAGAGTAATAACTCAAACAAGCGTAAATGGAATAACAATAGTTAGGGGACACCACAAGGAAACGAAAAGAAGAAGGAGAACAAATGCAATAAGTGCGAAAAGAATCATTTCAGGGAATGCATGAAGGGCAAAAATGTTTGCTATAATTGTGGGCAAGAAGGGCACACCGCTCCTAATTGTCCAAAACCTAAAAAGGGAGGTTGCTTCTCGTGTGGCGTCACGGACCATCAAATCAAATATTGTCCTAAAAAGAAGAATGGCGGAGAAAGTGAAAATAAGGGAAGTAACAGCAGGCTTACCATTAGAGACCCGGTGCAACAAAACAAGTCAATAGCATAAACTTTCAACATGACGGTACAAGACGCCGTGGAATCTAAAGACGTGATGTCAGGTATTATTCTGATCAATAGTATAAATGCTTATGTATTTATTGATTTGAGTGCTACCTATTCATTTGTGTCTGATAATTTCTCTAGAAGATTAGAATTGCCTAAAGAAAATTTTGAAAATCTAATGAATATAGAAGTTGCAAATAAAGAAGTGATTCTTGTAAATTATATACATGGAAATTATTATGTAGAGATCAGGGGTTAGAAGTTGTGTGTGAACTTAATTCCTATACGTTTGGGGGAGTTTGATGTTATACTTGGAATGAATTGGTTATTTAACCTCGGAGTTGTAATTGATTGTCAGAAGGAGTGTATACAACTTAAGACACCAGATAACTCTAAGGTCGTATTTTATAGCAACAAATCGTCAAGACAATCTTGTTGTCTGACGATGATGCAGGCTAAAAAACTGTTAAAGAAATGATGTGTAGGATATCTGACACACGTAGTGGATACACAAATGGTGAATTTTGAGATGGAACAAATACCAGTAGTTAAGGAGTTCTTGGATATTTTACCAGATGAATTGTCAAGTCTTCCGCCAGATAGGGAGATAGAGTTTGTGATTGATTTAGTGCCGGGGATAGCGCCGATATCAAAAGCACCATATAGGATGGCTCCGGTAGAAGTGAGGGAGTTGATGGTTCAATAACAAGAGTTGTTATATAAGAAGTACATCCAGCCTAGTGTTTCTCCATAGGGAGAACATGTGCTATTTGTAAAGAAGAAAGATGGATCAATAAGACTTTGTATTGACTATAGAGAGTTAAACAAAGTAACGATTAAGAACAAGTACCCGTTGCCAAGAATTGACAATCTATTTGATCAACTAAAGAGGGCGAAGTACTTTTTAAAAATTGACTTAAGGATTGGTTATCATCAGTTAAAAGTAAGGAAGGAGAACGTACCAAAGACAGTATTCAGAACTCGTTACGACCATTATGAGTTTTTGGTGATGTCGTTTGGATTGACGAATGAGGCAGCCGCATTTATGGACATGATGAACAGAGTGTTCAAGTAGTACTTAGATAAATTTATAGTTGTGTTTATTGACGATATTTTGGTTTATTCCAAAACTGAAGAGGAGCATGCAGAACATTTAAGATTGGTCTTAAAGATATTAAGGAAGGATCAGTTGTATGCAAAATTTTTAAAGTGTAAATTATGGTTGGAGCCTGCAAAGGTGAAAGCGATGATAAATTGGGAACAACAAAGGATGCCGATGAAGATTAGGAGTTTCTTAGGGTTAACGGGTTATTATCAGAGATTTATTAAGAATTTTTCAAAGATAGTAATGTCATTAACAAATTTGATAAGGAAGACAATAAAGTATGTATGGACAGAAAAGTGCGAGGAAAGTTTTTAAGAGTTGAAAAAGAGACTTGGTGAGACACATGTGTTGATTTTACCAGACAATACGGGAGGTTTTACAGTCTATAGTGATGCATCACATAAGGGACTAGGATGTGTGCTTATGCAGAACGATAATATCATTGCGTATGCGTCAAGATAATTAAAGAATTATGAGAAGGGATACCCTACCTATGACTTAGAGTTAATAGCGGTAGTGTTTGCCATTAAAACTTAGAGACATTATTTATATGGGAAAAAATGTGAGATATTCACATACCATAAAAGTCTAAAGTATATCTTCACACAAAAGAGTTGAGCATGAGGCAGAGGAGGTGGTTAGAATTAATCAAAGATTATGATTATGAAATTTTATATCATCCCGGCAAAGCCAATGTAGTAGCAGATGCTCTCAACATAAAGAGTAGAGAAAAGTTGTTTGTATTGACAGACCAGGAAGAACTGGTAAAAGAAATGGCTCGCATGGAGTTAGAGGTGAAAATCTAAAAGAATCGAAAGAAAAATCGGTGGAGACGAAAACAAGCCGAACCTTATTAGACAAGATTAAGGAGGCTTAAGCCAAAGATGAAGAATATGGTAAAATAAGAAAAAGAATGGCCGATAGGGAAGAGGTTAAGTTCAAAGTTGATAGCAAAGGGTTGCTAAGGTTTGAAAATCGGATTTGGATACCATTAGTGCCTGAATTGCGAGAAGAGATTTTGTAAGAAGCTCATAGTACGAGATACTCGATACATTCGGGCAGCAAGAAGATGTATCAAGATCTATGTTAGCATTTTTGGTGGCCGGATATAAAAAGAGAAGTTGCAGAATATCAGAGACCAAGTGGGTTATTACAGCCATTAGAAATTCCTGAATAGAAATGGGAGCATATCACGATGGATTTTATGGTATGACTTCCAGCAACATATAAGAGATACGACGCAATTTGAGTAATTGTAGATCGACTAACAAAGTCAGCGAACTTTTTACCAATCAATATTAGGTTCAATTTGGATCAGTTGGTCAAGTTATACATTAAAGAGATAATTTCAAGACATGGAGTGTCAATATCAATTGTGTTAGACAGAGATCTGCGCTTCACATTAAACTTTTAGAGGAGTCTTCAAGAAAGAATGTGGACGCAGTTAAGATTGTGTATCGCATATCATTCGCAGACAGATGAACAAAGTGAAATAATTATTTAGACATTAAAAGACATGTTCAGAGCCTGTGTGATGGATTTCAATGACAGTTGGAAGGACCATCTACCTTTAGTAGAATTTGCATATAATAACAGTTATTATGTGAGTATAGGCATGCCGCCTTATGAAGCATTGTATGGGAGGAAATGTAGAACACCTCTATGCTGGGATGAAGTAGGAAAATATCGACTGTTGGGGCCTGAATTGGTTCAACAGACTGTGAAAATTATCAGAGTAATAAGAGCTCGACTAATATCAACTCAGATCGATATAAGAAGTATGCGGATTTACATCGTCAGAGACGAGATTTTGAAATGGGAAGTTTTGTATTTTTAAAAGTGTTGCCCTGCAAAGGAAAAATCAGATTTGGGAAGAAAGAAAAATTGAGTCTGAGGTTCAAAGGACCGTTCAAAATATTGAAGAGAGTGGGTGATGTGGCGTACAAGGTAGCTCTACCTCCTGAACTGAAACATATTCATAATGTGTTTCATGTGTCAGTGTTGCGGCCATACTAGCCTGATTATAAACACGTCTTATCCTATAAGTCGATTCAAGTTGAGAAAGACTTATCATATGAAGAAATTCATATCTAGATATTAGATAGAAAATAACAAACTTTAAGAAATAAGGTTATACATTCTGTCAAAGTGCTCTGGAGGAGCCACAACGCCGAAAAAGCTACGTGAGAACTTGAAAAAAAGATGAGAAATAATTATTCGAATCTTTTTGAGTAACCTTGAATTTGTAATTTAGAGGACGGAATTCTTATAAGGGAGGATAATGTAATAATCATGAATTCTAAGTTACATTGTAATTATAATTGTAATTGTAATTATTAAATAATTATCAATGAAATAAATTTTTTGTAATTGTGCATTTACATGGTTGAATGAATATATGTACGTGCGCGTATATTTATTAATCTAATAATGTATCAAGGTAGTGGGATTAATTAAATTAATCCAAGAAGAGTTCAAGTAGTTAAATTTTATTAGTGGACTAGCCCATGAGTTGAATTTAACAAGCCCAAGCCTTGTATGTGATTTATGTGTTGTTTTATAAACTAGCCCAACCTTAGTAGCCCAACTGAATTAATAAGACAAGTCTAATTGAATTATATATTAACTCTAAAGAAATTATTAAACTAGGTCCAATGAAATTAACCTAGTAGTCCATAAACACAATTAATGGTTGGTCCATATTATGTTTAAAATAGCATAATGCTTAATTTAATTTCAAGTATCATGTGTTAATTAATGTTAGCCCAATGAAATGAATTAATTGAGCCCAAACAAATTAAATGAATAAGCCCAATAAAATTAATTCTAGAGCCCAATGTGAAGTCAAATGTGGTCAATATATAAATATATTGGTGCATATATATATAGGTGTATATATATAAGCATTATAGGTCATAAAAATAAATCAAAAATGGTGGCAAAAAGGGGCCATTTGGTTGACACATGTGAGTCCCCTTTGGGGTGGAGTATAGCTTTGTTGTTGCTTGCAAAATCTTGGAAAAGACAATTTGTTCACTAACTCTCACTAACCCTAGTCCTTGGTGTAAGTGAAATCCCTAAAATCTAGCAATTTATGAGCTTGAAGATAAGATGAGTTGGTGTTTTTGTAGACTTATACATTGTATATGTATACATTTTGGATGATGAGTTTATTCTATAAATAGGAACCTTTATTGTGTCATAAAGAGTTTGTTCATTTATTCACTAAGTTCCTAAAGAGAAAAATAGAAAGAAAGCTCTAGAACTTTGAAAGAAAAGCTAGAGAGTCTCGTGAGTGGTGAGCTAGATCATCAAGAGTGAGTTCTTAGTGTAGATCAAAGAGTGAAAGTGGAGTATTCAAGCTTCATATCATACTTCAAAAGAAGAAGAAGAAGAGCATCTAAGCTTAAAAGGTTGAAAAGTTTTATATCCTTAAAATTCTTTCATTTTTATGGTTAATATTTGTTATATAAATGTTTGTCATGATTAGTTGTGGGAGAAATTTACGTGTGATAGAGTTGTGGTGAGCTCGAAGATATAAGGATGGAGTTTTGATGGTGCAAATGTGTTTATGTATACTCAATGTATTTTTCACAGTCAAAATGTATTTTCTATTGTCAATATATAGTTTATATGGTCAAAATCTATTTTTAACGTTTCAAAATCTATTTTGATGCTCTACAATAGTGTGTGTGTATATATATATATATATATATGTAAATCCATGGTTTAATATGCTTAATAGATGTGTTAACATGTTGGGTAGGAAAAGTGGTAGAAAGAAATGCATGAAAACGTATTACCGGTAAAAACCCTAACTTATTATGTGGTTTGATATATTATTAAAAGAGTTGTGGATGTTATTTTTATGAGTTCTATGGCTTGAAAGATAGCTTTAGGAGTCATAAGAATAACCCAACTTGAATATTTGAAAAATGTGGTGAAATGTGCAAATTATGATCTTTATCGCAAAATATGTCGTTTTAGAAACCCTAGTCGGTCGATCTTAAATTTTATGTCAAAAACGTTTTTGAAAATACGATCGATCCTTGAAATATTGAAGAACAGAAAGTTAAAAAGATAATAAATTTGTTTTGGTGTTTTTTGGATGTGTAAATTTCATTTTATAAGAAATTGAACCAAAAAAATCAAGGTGAAAAAATTAGGGTTTTGAAAAAACATAACTACCGCCGCAACGGTAGGTTTCACCGTTGTAGCGATTAACCATTTTGTAGGACACCGCCGCAACGTTTGTCTAAAATTTTTGAAAAGTTAACTTTTATTAACTGGGTTGGGTCGGGCCATAGAAAACTGGTCGAGTCGAATCTTTTGAGAATTAAATGGGTCAGAAAATATAATTTTATGTAATATTAATATTTGACAAAAATTAAATAATTAAAATATTATTAAATAAATAATGATATTAGTAAAGGTATAAAATATTATTAAACAAATAATAATATTATAAAATAAATAAAATATTATTAAATGATTAATAATATTAGAAACACAATAAAATATTATTAAATAATTAATACTATTATGAGCCCAATAAATTATTATTAAATGAATAATAATATTAAAAATTGAACAAAATATTATTAAATGATTAATAATATTATAAAAATAATAAAATATTATTAAATAATTAATAATATTAGTAAGTGAATAAAATATTATTAAATGATTAATAATATTAGTAAATAAATAAAATATTATTAAAGAATTAATAATATTAAGAAAATAAATAAAATATTATTAAATGATGAATAAGATTAGTAATAGTTTAATGTAATATTAAAGGATTCAAAATGTTATTAAAGGACTTAAATATTATTATTTGATTAATAATATTAGATAGAAGTTTAAACTATATTAAATGATTAATATTAGTTTTATGTGATTAAAATATTATCAAATTATGATAATATTGCTAAGTATTTAATATATCATTAAATACTTATTTATGTGATTAAGTGTCAACGAATTGAGATGGACAAGAGCTATTAAAATGAACTTGTATGTGATTCTAATTGAGAGATCAATTTTGATAGTGTTAGGTATTTTCAAATGACATTAAATTGTATTGGTTAGCCATAATCAACAATCAAGGCAAGTTCCCTATACTTAAACTTTAATTATTGAAAATCCATATCAATATTGTTTATGTATTCTCACATAGTGCATTTAAAGCTTTATAGTTCGTTTGATTCATGAACTGTTTAAGAATGTCTAAGCTAATTGTTTCGACTAGATACCATATGTATAAATTCATTAACTTGTATATTTGTAAAAGTTTATCCAAACCATTGGTCGGTACGGATTCTTATAGTAAGACTAAGAACAAACAACTTTGAATACGGGGATTATATTCAGGAAACCGACCATTACGCAAGATGTATGAATGTTATGCATATACATAGGGTACAAGAGGCTGATCCCCTTGAATATCAAAATAATAAAAGGGTCAGATACATATCTGATTTACCTTAAGTATTAGTTCATGATCCTTAGAGGTCACTCAGCAGTAAAAACTCAATCAATTCTTTTAATTAAAACTTGCCTCTCATTCCTTCACAATTATTATATATTGTTGAAAACTCTAAAGTTATTTCTATTCAATCATGATATATCATTCTATTAATTACTTGTTCTTAAACTTATTAAGCAAGCTATTTACTCACCTTTGCTATATTATGAACTATTTTTTAGCTAAGCCCAAGTGCTTCAGAAAAGACTAGGATAAGAAAAAAGTCAAAGAGTAGAAATTACTTGCTAGTTGTATTGTTTAATATTTATTTTAATGTTGTAAATCTTTTGTAAACCCTTAAAATATGTATTGTTTATGTTAAGGTTAGGAGACCTTGGGATTGTATTACCTTTTGTAAGGTACATTTATGTATTATTCCGCTAAGTTTAATGAAGACTAAGTATTTGGTTGTTAATAATGTATTGGATTGTGAGCACTAAACTCGAGATTATGGAACCCAGATTTGGAGGCGTCACAATACTGATGAGAGAAAGAGGTGGTAATGGTGATGGGTGAATGACGGTTGGATTGTGAAGGAAGGAGGAGGCGCAATGGTGGCGATGGGTGAAGGAGGAGGCACGGTGGTTGCGATGAAAGAGGATGAAAATGAAGTTCCAATTCCCTTGTTTTATTTCTTTTAATTTGTATGTTTCTCTTGTTTTGCAATTAATTTTATTTTTATTTTTGTTATATAAGTTTTTTAAAATACTAAATTTTTTTTTATAATTATCCACCGGTACAATTTTAGTAATTTTCAATACAAAATTTTTTTTTTTGAATTAATTTTCAATATAAAATATGAAACATAATGTTTATATCATTTTAAGCGTCAACAAATTTTGCCACGTGTCAGCCACATCAGAAATAAACTAAACCGTTTGTCTAGCTGACACAATTTGTAACGGGAGGGCAATATTGGACCACGTTTTTAAACGTTAGGTATACTTTTGGAAAAAAATATATATATCAGGGACAAAGTGGGCTCCTGCCAAAAACATATCAGGGGCAATTTTGCACCTTTACCCCCTTTTTTTATACTAAAAATTTGAGACCTCTAACATTACCCCTCTAAAATATGTGACAGATTAATTATATTAGAAAAAGCCTTATAACTAACTAAAATTGGACAACAAACATTGAAAATTAAGATCCAAAATCAATTAATTGTACGATGAATATTGAAAAGCGCAATTACTAGTGTACCTATAATCAAATATAATTAGACACTCACAGCCTAGTCCAATACATGGAAGAAAGCCCAATATCTCAAACCAACATATATTAACAGAATATGCCTTTTTCTTCGTTTTATCTTTGCACGGGTTCTTTTACTTAAATACTTGTTACTCCATCACTTCATCTCATAAAAAAAAGTATCATTAAAAAAGAAGAAGTAAATATTAAAAAAAAATTACATTCGTATTTATTCCTAAAAATGATACTCTCTTCGTTCAAAATGTTATATAAAAACTATTTATCCCTCAAAATTACTTAAACAGTGTCTATTCTATTTAGAAGGAAGAAAGAATAATTATGTATTTACATAGAGTCCATTACGGGTAAAATTAGAAGTTATTGGTCATCTATTCTCAACTCTGATTTTTTTTAATTTATGTGAGAGATGTATTTAATGCATTTTTTTATAGAATTAAAAGACTCAAATAGTAAGTTATTAACTTAGTAATAGTAGTGATATAATTAGTTCATTGTCTTGTGTCGAGTACGAAATTTATAACTGTATTTTATTTATTAATTATAATTTATATTATTAAATAAATTTTTAATATTAGCTAAGTAATAGTAGTGTGATGCTATACATGATAGTGATAATAATAATAAATTAAGACCATTGTGTCACTTTATTACTCTAAAATAGAAATGCATCTCTTAAATTGGACCCATAATTTTAAAACAGAACGAGTATTATTTAAAAATCATATATAAAGTAACTTTGAAATGCTATTTTAATCATTACTCAACAATGATATTCATATTCGTTTTTAGTGTTTAATAAAAAACACCTTGTCTTATTAAGACAAAAAAAATAAAATTAAAAAAAAGGAAGAAAAACAATTAAAAGCTGATTCTAAATAAATGTATAATACATTTTAGGTTTTCTATAAAGAGAGAAAACTATTAATTTACATATACATTGAATTGTTAACAAATTTTATTTATATCTTATGAATAAGTTACCTACTAACGAGGGAATCTACCAATCCTCATATATATATAATACAAATATACTAAAAATAAAAATATTAGCCAACTAAATTCAAGTATGGTCCCATGAGTCAACTCAGTTGAGGACCAACGAAAATATTCTAGTTAACTCATATAATAAAATATTATTTGTGCTATTATAATAAGTAAAGTAATAGATAGTTAATAAAGTTATGATAATGAACTCAATTATATTGTATAATACTATTTATGTTCTAAATTATAAGATCATTGTTAACTTTTAAAAATTATTTTTATGGTATTTTCAAACTCAAACTTGAGATAATTTATTAATTAAAAATTATAAACAGTAAACCTTATAATGAGTAATGTCTTTTAAATTGTTTATCATTGTCATTATTGTATTGATTAAACTAAAGGTCTGTTTGAAAACATTGAATCGATGACTTAGAATTGAAATTGGTGCCCCTAATTTCAATTCAACTGTTTAGATAGCAAATATATCTTTAGAATTAGTATTAAATTCCAACACTAAACATCCTAATGTCATAAAATGAATAAGGCTGCAAATCGAACCAAACAGTTCGGGCTCGATTCGGACTCGACTCGAAAAAATGTGAACGAGACTCGAATTCGTTAATAATATGATTCAAATCTGAGCACAAAAAATAGTTCGAATAAAAATACGAGTAGAATCTGAATAAAGTTATACTCGACTCGTTTAGAATTCAAACTATTTGAATTTTTAATAATGATCCGATACATAATCGATTGATACATATTTGAATCTATACTCGATACATTCTCTTATAATATATACACAATTAAACAAAATTTGAATAATTAATTATTATTTTATTTTATTTTTGTAATTTTAATTTTAATTTTATATATTTAAAGTGTAATTATAATTATATTTTTTCATTTCTAAGTAAAATAATAAGTTTAATTAATAATTATATGTATTATAAAACTAGTTATTATGTGAAAACTCGAATTCGAGTTTGAATTTGACGTTCGCGAGTAGTTTGAATATAATTCGATCTGAGTCGAATCGAATTCGAGTAAAAAAAATTCGAGTCGAGTCGAATTTGAGTAAAGTTTTTTAAATATAGTTCGAATCCGAGTCGAATTCGAGTACGAATTTAACCTTACGAGTCGAATCCGAGTAGTTTAAAATTCAGATCAATTCGGCTCGTTTGCAGCCTTAAAAATGAATATCGCCCCGTCCTGAGATTTTAAAAATCAATTGCGTGTCAACTTCGTAACCCAGTAAGTATCGGGTTCACACACTAAACACCATGAAAACACACAATCGTTCGACTCTCTCCCGCCTCACGATCCTAACTAAGTTCGACCTCCGCCTAGACATGCACAAACGGCCTGAGGCCTGTAGCCTGACCCGAGCCCGACCTAGATCCGGCCTGGTCAAACTCAGGCCTGGTCAAAGCCCGGGCCAGATCGGCCTGGCCTAGAAAGCCTTAAAAGGCCTCTAATTTTTAGACAAAATCCGGCCTTGCCCGGCCTAGCTAAAAGCCCGGCCTGGACTGGCCTGTCGCCTAAGTCCGGCCTGGGCCCGGCCTAGTCCGATATGTTAAGCCTGGTCCGATAAAACTTCCAACTTTTTTTTAATATCTTAGCATAACCCAATCTATTTATGCTGAGAGCCTAATATGCTAAGATATTAGCTTAAACATATAGGCCTTAATTTGGGTAAATAAGAAGATGGAGACCCACTCTATTTATAGATGAGAGCTGCGGGTAGAAGAAGCCCTACTAAGAGATGTGGGACTTGAATTCTACAAGGGGTTTGTGAACTTTGGCTATGTGGACTTGAATTCTACAAGGGTAACTGAGAATTTCCTCTTCCTTCTTGATAACAATACTTTGATCAGAACGCTGAATTCTAAAACCATCAAACCCAGCCAAAGTCATGTCAGCTCTCAGATTTGAACCCCTTTTCCAAATCTTGTAAGTATCAGAAGGCGCAATCCTTGAAATGAATGGGATGACAGAGCTCTCAAATTGAAATGTAATTTCCATGTAAAAATCCCTCATCCTTCTCATTGTTGCAACCAACCGAGGCAACCTTCTACACCATTTCGCCCATGCTATTGGCTGGTAATGCCTAACAATAATCCTTGCAATGCCTTCTTCTCTGTTACATATCGCTTCCTGGAGTGCACTCCACCCTTGATTGTTATGTAAGCTCCAATCTGCACGTGCAAGCATAAGCATCTCTGAAGCGGTCTCATCGCCAAGCTTAACAGCCAGGTGGAGATGAGGGGTTTCACGGTTAGGAACATCAAGGCGATCAATCACTGCAGATATGGCATCAGCCTTTGCTTCCTCGGCAAGTGAGACCGATTCAGTGTGAATTTCTGCAGGGTCACAAAGCCGTGGAAGGCCTGCAACAATCCTCTTGAGACCGGCATAATCTTTTGTTACAACGGCTTTGTTAGAATTTTTAAGTAAATTTGAAAGGAATTTCAAAGTCAAGTTAATTAATATGGTTTATTGTTAAATTAAATTTCATATTATTAGAGTTATAAAAGTTATTTCTTTTGGTTACAAAATCAATGAGATTTATTATTATTAATTGAGTAATTATTTTTTGCAACTGTTGAAAAACTTTTAATCCTACCGTAGCAGTGCATTATTTCTTTGTCGTTGCAACCATTAATTTACTTGCATGTTTGGATATTTTTAGCCGTTGCAACCATTATGTTTGGACTGTTAGATTACTTAGCATGCTTAATATAAATATAATAGATAGACATATGAGCAAGGGGGTTACTAGTTCATATAACAATATATATACTAGCCGTTGGAAACTAGTAAGTAGCCTTGCATGATATAATTTATTAGTGTTATTGATTTCCTATAATCATTACCGTTGTGTAAGTAATATATGTCAAGCCATGCATATGATGATAATATACACACATATATATATAGACTACTAGTCTGGAAGGAAATAGAGGGGATGAGTTTTCTGAACTTGTTGCAGAAAAGTAGCATGCAAGCAACATACTTCTTCATATAAATCATTTTTGCTCATGAAACAGTAGGTGAGACTGGCACCATGTATTATATTATTTTGGTAAGCAAAGTAACTTTTTTTCAAATGATAGGCCAACTTGATTTGAACTTGCATTAGTTTTGTAAAAGTGACGAACACTTTGGGACATCTCAACAGAGAAAGCATGACACTGGTATTGGAGGGGAACAAGTTTTTCAATGCATGAGAAAATTTCAAGCAAATGCTGTTCACTTACTTGATATTGTAATAATGGATTGATGGTAATGTTTGGTTGTACTATTCACACAAATTTGAATTGTTGTTTAAGGGGTCATTTTGTCTTTTATTACTATTATTGATTACTGATGCAGGAACAAGTTCTAAGGAATTACTTCATGAAGCTCTTGTTTACATTATTCATAAAGTTAATAATGTAAATTACTTGAAAAGTATTTCATTCATTCCAAAATTAGAGAAGTCCATTTGAAATACTAAAACACAAAATTAACACAAATTTATTTGATTTTAATTTAAAATAGTTGTAACTATTGTAAACTAATTAAAAAATAATACTGATTAATATATTTGTTGTTTTCAAAATTTAAACGAAAACGACATCTCAAAACAACCTCCCAATTCAAGAATCATTCTTGGTTAAATTTCCGAGTTTAGCTTAATCACTCTTTAATTGTACTATTGAATTTCATAGATCAAAGATATTTTCAATTGTACCCTTTTTATAGAAGTACCATTTGTTGATGCAAGTTTTTTTTCCCAAATAACTTAATCCGACCAACAAGAGATTGATTTGAAGTAATATCATGTAGTATAATACACAAGTTTCATATTATTATCTAGAGTTTTATGATGTAATTACGAGACTTATTTATAACTTGTCACGAAATTAAATCGATTATTTTTACATATGATAGTTGCACATTAATCATTTTTGTTGAATTTTGAGCAAAGGCATTAACATCCAACATCAAATTAAGTTGCATAAGAAATAGCAACAGACGCATCAATTCATCAACAACATATCTTGATTGATCTATCTGAGTCTTAAATGCATCCCTCACCTACATTATCATAGATAACATTTAATATATGTTGGTTACATTTAATATGGTTGAAAATAAATCTACAAAAATTTGTCAACTAATTTTCTTTCAATTTGCCAAGTCCCACATCGATTTTTCATAGAATACCAAAATACTATAAATAAGGAAATGATTAATCCATTCAATGTGCATGTAATGAAGTAATCTAGCCAATGGTTATGTACAATTATATCATTTGGGTTGTTCTTTTTTATAAAAAGTTGGTATCATATCATTTAAAAGGGTGTTTTGAACAAAGTTCAGTGCCTGTGTGGCTGTGTCTTCGCAAATTTTCTTTCAATCTAGTCCCACATCGATTGTTTAGAGAGTTTCAAAACACTATAAATAAAACAATGATATGTTGTAGGCGATAAATTATTAAGGTGGTTGGTCGTATCAATTTGCATCAGCCCAAATAGCTTGTTCAAATTTTTATGGCTTTGCTTTGTTGTAATCCCAGCCATACAAGTGTTTGTGAGATTTTGTAGAAATTCTTTCATAATAATGAGAGTTCAAAGGGTCGTTTGAACAAGCCCTTCACCCGTGTCCCTGCAAAATTTCTTTCAATCTAGTCCCACATCGATTGTTCAATGAGTTTCAAAACACTATAAATAAGATAATGATATATCTAAGTTAAGTTGTTGAAATTCAATTGAACTAACCCTGAAGGTTTGCAGAATATATGTTTTCAATCCTCCGTGTCTATTAATTTTCTTTCAGTTTGTCGACAAGTTCCACATCGATTGTTCAAAAGAAAATCAGCGAGTTCCTTCCTATAAATAAGGCAAGAGAGGAAAAGCTTTGGGCTTTCGTTGCAGTTTTGCGTTTTGCTTTACAACTGGCAGTGGTCCAACGTTCATAATAAAGCCGAGGTTTGCTTGGCTTAATTTAGTTAAGGCCTGGCTCGGCCTGGCCTGCGGGCTTAATCAGGCCATGAATTTTTATGATAAATTCGGCCTGGTCCGGCCTGAAGGCTCTAAAGTTGAGGCCCGATCTGGCCTGGTCAACGGTCAAAGCCTGATAGGCCTGGGCCGGATCAAGCCAGTCCGGCCTGTTGTGCAAGTCTACCTCCGCCCACCAGCCAAATCGTCATCTAAACCCTCCTCTGTTATCTTTCTTATCTCTATTTTCTAGGGCTTGTGACCACCGATCTGCTTTTATTCTCTCTAGTTTTCTGTTCTTTGCACGGTACATCTATTAAGAGGACTTAGTGTCGGTCTTGGTATCAACTACTCATGCGCGGAGCAATGGAGACCCATCGCTGAAGAAGCGTTGTACTATGCTGGCAGACTAAAAGGTTTCTAATCTCCTATTGCTTTTACTGAGTTCTTAATTTAGTCCCTCTTTCTCCTTCTAGCCTAGCCTCCCATGGTCCCTCCCATAGTTAATTGATTATATTAGTATTTATGTGTTCAAAAGTCTGTATAGATTCATTAAGCCTAGGCAGTTCATGTATGGGGGATTTTATGATGTGTTTGATCCCTTAGTAGAGTTATGATTTTCCTCAAATTGTAAACCTTGTTTGATTTGGCAGAGCATCTAGTTTAATTTGGCATAACTTGAGTAGGAGCTTTATAGGTGAGTTTTGACTTCCCCTTTATCCATCTATAAAGTATACAATGTAGTTATTCTGTTCGACAAAATGACAAAGTGAAATAACATTAAGATTCTGTCTTAGAACCTATCTCAAGTTCATTACAAGCCATGGAGACAATTATTTAGTGATATAGATGCTTACTCCGGTTTTGACAAAAGTAAAGCTATATAACTAAGCAACATAAACAAAACAGGGCCAACAATTGCATATATTGTTTCAGCAATCTGATTTCAAGTACTACATATTTTTCATTATTTTTCAAGCTAGTGACGTAAACATGAAATATATAATAATACTTTATATAGTCTCATGTGATGTGTGTGTGATAAATAGTTATGGTGGAAGAATAAGGCAATCAGAGAGCTACAATGAATGCACTTGAGCCGTATTTTGTAGTAGTGCTCGTTTTGTTGCTGATAATATGTCCAATGGACGTGAGCGTTATGCTTGCATGTGTTGTTTATGCGTCGTGTGCACTAATATGCTCATATATTTTTAGGCTTTTATACATATGTATGTATGAATTCTACTTATTGAAAAGAAGCAAACAACAAAACAAAGGAAAGAAAAAAAAGAAGGCCAAAATTCTTGACTTTATATATGTTGAAGGTGAAACATGGCTTTTACAAGCAAATGAACATGCATTAGATTCCTGAAGAATTTGTTGAAGCAGAAAGCTGATAGATTAGCCAATACAAAATAACTCAGGGGAGGGAGTGAATAGTCTTGTATCTTGTATTGGCTTTTCCTGCATACTTTGTGTGAATATTTTTCACATTTGAACTGCACCCTCTCAATTATTCCCATGCATGCCTTTGATTGCAAATTTCATAGCTTTTATACATAAATAATTTTTTTCTTTTCACTTATCATCAATAGATGATTTTGCTTGTGTGTGTCTTCATTAAATTTGGTAGTCATGCATGTATATATATATGTAGGTATGCGGATGTACAATTTTTCCTACATATTCTTTTGTGTGAGCCTGTGTAACCAGTCAAGCTATTTCGGGTAATATATGCATGCTTCTATTATGTCATTGTTGACATGCATTGCATATTCATGCTCAGCACCCATGACTGAGATTAACACCCATCTTCTTTATTTTGTTTTATTATTTGATTCTTCAGCTTTCATATTTTCATGTGCAGGTGATTCAAAATGGTGTTATAGTTCCTGATGAAGAGTGAACCAAGCCATTTTGCCCTTTCTCTAGTGCAATAGTCTCTTTTTGGCTCACTAGAATTGTATTTTCATTCGCCAACTTATTTTCTTCATTTTTTTTCTTGTTTACCTGCTAACAGTGAACAGTTTGTGCTCCAAAGTTTGAAAGAATCTTATATTTGAGCTTCTTAGCATTTCAGAACCTATTGTTCAACCATGTTTTGGGGAAGTTCTATTTGGTGTATAGTTCAGTGTCATTAAACCTCTTGAAAGATGGTTTATTTGTTTCATTTTCTCTAGACCATCCTTTAATACTCAATTATTTACGTTCTGGTGCCTACTCATATATTGTTTATTGGACTCTGTGTCATATTTGTTGACTAAGATTAAGCTAGACAAACAACTATATAATAAGCAGCGGTAAACTTACAAATTCCTTATTCTCATTTATGTTCGTGCTGATTTTGTGTTTCAAATTCTTGTACTACGTTTTGATTGGATTCTAGATGCTCATTGTGTTGGATGGTGACTTTATCTCTTTGGGTATCTGTTTAGCTTTTATCATCTTCGCATCTTCTTATTCACTTGGTCATCATCATATTAAGATAATTCTTTCTGTTAAGATCTGTTTTCAATTCTTATTTCCAACGTCAGTACATGTTTAGTGTTTTTGGTAATAGGATGTGATGTTGAAATCTTATCTAAATGACCTTTTCTTGATTCTTGTTGTAGAACATATTCTGATTTAGTAAAACTTATCTAGTAGGCCTTGTGAAAAATCTTGAAACTCCAATTAATATTCGTTTCACTCTTTCCTTTTTTGCAGTTTGCTTTATCTTGTAGGGACGAGGTTTTGTAAGCTTAACAGTTGATTAGAACAGGTTCACCTACTAGGAAATTACTTGTTATTAGATTGGCTTATGTTTTTTGGCGAGAGAGTTAAAATTTTGCAGGTTGCATTACTTTTCAAATTTTTGAGCTAGAATAGGTATATCATTGCAGTTTCATCATTTTGGTTTAAGATCTATTTGACAAAAAGTTATATCTGAGCCAATTTTTAATGTTAACTTCTATTCATACTGCCGTTAAAATTAAAAAATTGATTACATGTTTTTTTTTTATAGGCATGGACTCTAACTCGCAAGCAAGAATAAGAAAAGTAAAAGTTATTTTACTTGGACTCTCGAGTTGGACCAAGTTTTGGCAACTAGCTTTATAAATCAAATCAATCTAGGAAATAGATTAGATGAAAATTTTGCATGGAACTCGGTAGCATGGACTGTCGCTATTGATGCTTTAAAGAAAGTTGGGGCTAATGTATCAAAAACGAACATTCAATCTCATCTTAGGACTTGGGAGAAATATTATGACGTTGTGAGCAAAATGCTCTACAATTGTTTTTATTTTGCTTATTATTTGTGAACAACGACCTAAGAGACTGATCAAAGGATGCAGAGTATTAGTTCTAAAATCATCATATTTCATGAATAGTTCTAAGTGTTGCTATGCTAATTCAAAGCCCTCAGACATGGAAATTAGTACTCCTAGCTTCTTCACTTGATGAAGTTCAATTTTTTTATTATGATTTCCAGACATTTAAAGTACAGATTATGATAAATAGGATACACACTTGCAGCTGCTTCTTAGCTCTTCTGTTTGAGGTTCATATTTTAGTTGTTTGTCCTGTTGATTTCACTTATGATATTTGTCACTTTGCAAGACAAACTAGACTACCTTTTTCACTCAATAACTCTAGAAGTGTATTCGAAGTGTGGGAGAATTAGTGAGGTGGCTCATATGTTTGATATAATGCAATGATAACAGATATGCCCTTTCTAGAAATTAGAAATGAGTGATAAATCTTTACTTCTATTTTCGGAAATACAAGTACAAGGAGAAATCTCAGATGAGTTTACATTTACAAAACGCATTAAAAGTTCTGGTGTATGTTTGTTGCACATTATTTCTTTTTATAATTCTTTTTTTTTTTGTGTGTTTTTTGTAATTGATACTAGTTGTACTTTATTTTATATGAATATATTTAATTATGTTGATTTTGTAATATTGAAAACAATAACTATCCAAACATTAGTTTTCAAATTTTAACACAAATATAATATGAATTTAATATGCTAACCAAATAATAGAATTGTTACGTTTTAGTATTAAATTCAATAGTATTCAATTCTATAGAGTTATAACTCAAATTGAATTTTAAAATAATTTATTCAAACACACCCTAAAAGAATTTATCTCAATTTTGAGTTTAAAAATATCTTAAATTGATTTCAAAAGGTCATGAATAATAATCTTATATTTTAGAATAGGGTAACATATATATATTATTATCAACTAAAAGATAATTTTTTCAGAAAACAAAAAGTATTTATAAATAAGACTTTCTTTTTGGCTAAGAAATATGAGTTGCTATGCCAAAATTAATGACTACCACATTACTAGTTATTACACGGTAATAAAGGGAATATGGTGGACCATACCAAAATCCATGCCACCAAAATCAATTAAAGATTTTTCTTAGAGTATTAAATTATCAAAATAATAATTATACTGCTAAAATAATAAATATTGTTAAAAGTTCAAATATTACTAAAATATGTGTAAAAGTATTATAAAATATATATTTATCCTGATAATACAAATATTGCCGTTTTTTTAATATATATATATATATATATATATATCTTTTGTGTGTGAGACACTCGTAAAGGAAATATGGGTTGAGTACGACAACATTACATTACTTTTGGCTTAGTTTTACTTTTTCAGTTGAATTAATTATTTTATAATTAAAATTTATATTAATTTATAATATTTTTATAATAAATATATGTAGAGAAATTTATCCATTAAAAAATATATTGAATATTTTATTACTTTTAATTTTCATGAGTTTAAAAATATAAATAAATATATTTATTTTTTAATTTAAAAATTAATCAATTTAATTTTAAAAAAACAAATTAAATCAAAATTTTCAGGTACGACATAAGATTATTATACATTAATGAAAGGAGTACGGATCGACCATACCAAAAATCAATGACACAAACATCACATGCATGCAAACTAGAAAGTCTTCCAAAGTTCCTAAAATTAATGACCAACTTTTATTGCTTGTCTCAGGAATCGTGTGACGATTTTATCATGAATTCATGATGATGCTGAGGTCCCAACAGCTAACTAAAAATGAACCTAGTCTCCAACTTTATAAAATTGATTTTAAAAAGTTTAAATACTTTTTCATTTTTTCTACTAATTTTTTTGTTATGTTTTTTTTAAAATTTTTTGATCCGCAGTAATAATTAACTGACAGTATTTGTACGAGCAATATTAGAATTATGGCACATCATTATTGAAATTAATGTGTTTGACAAAATTATACTTATTTTAATGATATGTTATAATTTTAACACCACTCGTATATACACTATCAATATATCAAATTTTAACTCATTTGTAATACCTATTTTTAAGAGATTATGATATCATATACTATAGTCCTAAAATTAATTCTAACCATTCTTTGTACCTTTTAAAAAATTGTCATACATATGTTTAGAGGAGCTTCGAATTAGGATTTAACATTTCATAGCTAAAATAAGATATTTTTGTATTAATTTTTTAATCAATCACTCAAATAAGGGACTATTTAATACATTAATGGCGTGATATTAAATAATACTTCATTTCGGGTATTATATTGTCGTACAAATTTAGTAGCATATATGAAATTAAATTCATTAAAGGATTAAATATTCAATTCCATGAGAATATTTGTTAATTTATATTGTTTAAATTTGACAGTGTATGTATATGATTTACTAGTAAAGCCTTTGTACAATTATTGAATATATCTTGATTAAAAGACTGTTTATTTTTGAGTTGTAATTTTTAATTCCAATGGATCGTGTTGTTTTGTGTACGATGAAATCCATAATTAATTTTTCTAAGTGCTAAAATCGTATAGATGAATACAAGTTGCTGAGTGTCAACATTAAAGACAATCAATGTAAAGCATAAACATTAAGTGGTGAAGATTTATTCAATTTAGAGATAGCAATTTATGAAGAAGAAGATAAGGCATATAGTTCTTCAACGAAGAGTGGTCGAAGAAAGTCAACCTTTCTAAAAAAATGGATGCAGTATAGCATTGGATAAGATCTGAAAGTTAAGCATTACTAGAATGAAATAATTTTCAAATTAAAGTTGCCTTACTTAATCCTAATTTGTTATTATAATTAAAATATAATTATAATTATTTTGAATACAATTAGAATTTTACTATTATTTAGATAACATAATTTTTCAACTTTATAATATTTTAATAATGACTCACGTTTTTTTAATGATCTTTGTTATGGTTGTGTTAGCTCACGAAGGACTGTCAGTGATATACTGAAAGGGTATGTTGTTATGTTCAGTCTTAAACTCCTCTTTAAGACTTAACGTCTTATTACTATCCGTAATAATAAAATACTCCTTCAATTAGGTGGAGAAATCTTTACAAAGTTTTAAAACTCAACTTTCAACTATACGCAACTAACTATCTTAGACAACAACCTCCCCGCTTCTTCCTCAAGCTTAATTGCACTTGTTCCTTTGAATCAAGTTTGAGGTACCACAGACACTTGTTCCTTAGAAAGAAAAATCTCTGATCATGCCCTCGTGATTGGGATGACTTAAATGTAAAAGTATTGCTTTCTTATATTTATAAAAATACTTTCAACTGGGTCACCGGCCTAAAGCTAAAGGTTTCGTTACTTTTAGTATAAGAGAACTCTCTATAGCTTTCAAGCTCAAATACATTGTGTACAATATTTGTATAAATAGAGACTAGATGAAATATGAGAATATGTAATCAAGTATAATTAACAATATTTCAAATTAATCAATTAGGAGATAATAATAAATGCAATCAATTAAACTTATCTCCAAAACTGTGACCAATTTCTCTTCACTAGCAACTTAAAATTTCGGATTTGGAAGAGAAAAAGAGAGCTTTTGTAAGCTAAAAAGGTAGGCAAGAAAGAATTAAGCTATTGAGAATTTTGCAAGTAAATTGGTGAATTGGTTAATTAAAATGAAAGAAGTAGTAAGCTATTTATAGGAATATCCAATTAAAGATAAGATCGTCCATAAATTAATCAATGATTTGGATCATCTTGTATTTTGAAATAAAGGGCCAAGATTAGATTTTTAAAAAGTAACCAAGGTGCTGCCCATTTTGTTGGTGGTGATGGTTTTGTCTTTTGGTTTTCAAAGCATTAATTGTCTTAAAGTGGTGGGCATGCTTAGCTCCAATGGCAAGTGTTTGAATCAATGTGTGTATATTGTGAACCAGCTAAATCTCTATATTTTATGTGATTGCTCTTGTATCTCATTATTTATAACTACTTAATTTAAATATCACACTGCAATTAATTAAATTAAATTCAAAAAGATTGAGGTAATTTTTTAAACAGTAATAATCTATTCAACCTTCTTCTAAATTATTACGAAACTTTTAAGCATTTTCTTATGGACTATTTAATTATAGTCTTG